>CACRXK020015588.1:0-12092 GCA_902702795.2 Paramuricea clavata
GCTAATTCAAGTACACAAGCAGTGAAGTCGAAGCGGCTTACTGTAAATACTGTAAAATAGAATATATGTATCTTATCACTGTACACTTCTTCCCCTGCAAAATTTCTAGCAAGGCTAAATTCAGTGTCATGGATACCACCTGCAGTAAAAGGTTGTCCACAGATCATGTATTCAAAGCATGGACATGCTTCAACAGATCAGATCTATGTTAACCTTTCCTAGCTATTAAGTGTGGACTGAACAGTATCGTAAATACTACATTACTAGACACTGCAGTGTAAATTCGATGACATCATTATCATCATTTATTTGCCACAACACAACAAGAATATAGATATTTACATTAATTGTAGTTTGAGTATCAAAGCTGAGCAGTAGCGAGAAGACCTCAAGAAGCTAAAAGGCTTATATTAAGAGGCCATCTCATTGGTTAAAATAATTTTGTAATAAATAAATTGAGTGAAGAGGAGGCCTAGTGACAGTCGTCACGAGGCCCCCTAGTTCACTGTGATAACTCAGAATAAGATCATATCTTTGTACAAGTTCAAAACACACATACATTACTACATAATATACAAGTTAACTAAAACATGTCGATTTCGACGTCTATGCGATATTATAATTTTCAAGTAGGAAAATGCATAATTGATTCTTGAAAGAGGAAATGGTGGTTTTAGCCGTAATATATGGTGGAAAAGAATTCCATGTATTCGGACCAACAAAAAGAATAGTGAATTGCTTTATGTTTGTCCGACACGTGTGAGGTCTGTAATATGTAGGCGATCTAGTGTTATAGCTATGCACTTGATTGTTTGTGATAAATAAGTTATCGAAACATTCAGGTAACAAGTGATAGTGGTATTTATACATAAATTTACCTATGTAAAAGGAATTCAATTTAAATACATGTATATCTAATATTTTTAACTGATAGAATAACGGAGAGGAGTGGGCACGGTAGTCAGAGTTCGTCAGAGCTCTTACAACCCGTTTTTGTAGAAGATAAATTCTGTTTAGATTAGTTACATAAGTAGAGGACCATACAATATTACAATAGGTTAGATAAGGATATATAAGAGTGTAATATAAGCATAACTTTGTTGTAGGCAGGGCTCGACCGGGGCCCTGGCCCCGGCCAAAATTGGCAGCCCCGGCCCGGGCCAAAACTCTGGAAATTTGGCCGGGGATTTCAAGCTCAAATTTGTCAAATTCTTTCTATTATTATCTTATAATTGTCAAGATTCAGGGAACCTTAGCAAAACTAAAAACTAGTAAAAACGTAGTAAAAACGTAGTAAAAGTTAAAACAGTTTAAAAAAATCGACAAAATTATATCGAAAGCAACGAACAGAAAAGATACGTACCATTTATTAGTGATGGGCAATACTATCGAAAAAGTATCGAAATCATCGATACTTACAAAAGTATCGATACTTTCGATACTCGCAAAAAGTATCGGTAATTCGATACCACTTGAGCCTGCGATGTTTTTGGTCAGTATTCCTGACCAATCACTTAATGCTTCATGAAGGCAACAGACAGAAGGCCCCTGAAGGCAAAAAATGTTGACATGATGCTGTTCTTAAACAAAAACATGTAGCTAATTAGCAATATATTTGAGGAAAACATTGCTGTTTTGATTTAAAATCATAATTGCAAATGTTATGTTCGATTATTTGGCAGGTACTCCAGTTAGAGTATTCTTCGACTTGTTTTAAACATTAATGTTCGTGTTTTAAAAGTTATTTTAATAAATGGAAAAAATTGAGTATCGGTATCGATTTTGGTATCGGTATCGACCAAAATTCATGGTATCGGACTGGTATCGTATCGAAACCAAAAAAGCTGGTATCGCCCATCACTACCATTTATTCTCGTAAAATGTTTCCAATATGGCTGACGATAGCAATAAACCGCTGTCCAGTAAATTCCACTGGCCTTTCCAAATCCCGCTTAAATAACATCGCTCAACATCACATAATATCAATGTTCGACCCAATCTCGTACTCAGAGCAATGCCTGTGCGCGGGCTAGGATGGCATTGGCTTTGGGGAAATTGAATTTTTCTTGTGCTGTGATTGGTTTAACGTTTATGAATCGTGCATGCCGACAAAGAACCGGAACCCCTAAATTTAGGGGTTCTGGTTGTCAATTTCCCCAGAGCCAATGCCATCCTAGCCCGCGCACAGGCATTGCTCTGGGTACGAGATTGTGTTCGACCAGTCCCCGGCCCCGGCCAAAATCATGCATCCCCGGCCCCGGCCCGGCCCAAATCATGCCCCCGGTCGACCACTGGTTGTAGGTGATAAAAGATGGCGAGACCTGTAGATAATTCCAACAGATTTCGCTATCTTTTTACAAATATCATTTATGTGAATTTTCCACGACAAATTCTCATCAATATACACGCCTAAGAATTTGATACATTGCCTCTGGGTTAAGGTTTGATTGTTGTACTGGAGACATAAATTTATATTTAATTTTCTTTGTCTGGGCCGAAAAGATAACATAATTAGTTTTACTAATATTTACAGATAATTTGTTTGATTTCATCCATGGCACTTGAAAGCAGAGATCAGAAAGGTTCCATAATCATGAAGAGCTAATGCATACCCCAAGCTGCAACTTGGTCATGATCGATCAAAAAATGTAGCCAATGAGAATTCAAATATTTTTTGAATTAGCCAATCGGATAGCCTCTGATATCCGAACTCCTCACAGGTCAATCAAAAGGGCTGATCTCCATAGAGATCATGAGCAATTTGGCCAATCAGATGGCTGGAATCTGACTGCAGATTGATCAAAATTCATACACGGAAAACCGCTGTTCTGTGACTTGGTATATTACTTTATTGAAAGTTTTGCCGCTGTATGCAACTTGACAACAGGACCACAATTTGAATAAATTAACTATAATTAACTATATTTAAAATAATAAACACTAAACAGCAATATGTTTGATATACCTATAAGGTTCTAGCTGAAATATTTTTCTGTATATTTGAAAGCAAAGAAAGGCATCGTCATTTTGAATTTGATGAATTTAAGTCACGGTTGCTGATATATTTTACAGTTTGTGGTCAAGCATAGCTATTGAGTGGCAATAATGAAAAACACGAACATATTCAATAACTCAAATAGAGGATATGTACCAAGAAATTTGTGTTTCAATTATTGCATAAGGTTTTGTACAATACATTAAGAATGATCAAGCCCTCTCCTTGAGTTGATAATTCCATGCGAAACCATATCCAAATTTATTGCTAATATCCTGTTGTCCAAATTCCAAGAAAAATTAAAAGTGCCGACTTTTACTTTCTATTTTAAATAAAACACACATATGATTATTGACAGAAATGTGAAGGAAATATTCCAGTGAGCAAAATGATTCTGTGCAGTAGCTATGGTCCAAGGTTACTTAACCGTATGTCTATTAAAATGCCTTTATGCCTATATATAGGAAATAAATGATTCTGAATGTTGAGCAATTGCTGCAGTACTTCCGCACTCACTGTAAAATTTAACCGCTATAAATTTACCCATTTTCTCAAGTTTAGGAAGCCTTTAATTTTACCAACATCGCCCTCATGTCACCATAACCGTTTTACGGTTGTGCAGACATCCTTTTGAATAAAAATCGATGAAATACTTTGTCATGAACATGGACTGATTTTAATCACTGTCAATATAAATACACAGGCCACGTAATAAGAATCCTTTATGCCTCGAAAACCATGGCATTCGCCAAAGAATGTGGCTTTTAAACTGCGATTTGAAAGCATTGCTTAAGACTGGCAATACCTAGTTTTACGGTGACCTTTCAAAACATCACTAACATCAATACATATCGCAGATGTTACAAGGTTTTGTGTCAGCCATATACAGTAAATAATAAATGTTTAATTAAAGCACGAAGTCTGTACGTTCTTGTTGTAACAACATATATATGTATGAAAAACACTACGCCGATAAAAAACTATTAACTCACTTACCTCGTTGATCTTGTTCTTCAAACGATTCGTTTGTAATAAACAAAAATTATGTCACTGAAGAAATATTACGAGTCACGATGAATACGCAGTTTGTTGTTTTCCAAGATCGAGGACACTGTGATCGAGGATTCCAAACGACAGAAACATTCCCAGCCTCCTCCGCAGCAGGCATCGCCTTTAGATTAGCCTGCGAACAGGCTCTCAAGCTGAATTGAGAGCCTGCATCGATGACTAATGAATTTGAATATCTGCCCCGTAACGTTCGTTTTTCCAAATATGGAATGTCTATCCTTATACAGCCAATTGCAGTTGAGCTTGCAGCTTGCATTTTAAACGCGTTGTTACATCGTTGAAAAGTATGCGTTCATTCCTTAGAAACACGCCGTTGCTAGGGGCGTAACGTGAACTTTTGGCGGGCATTGTTGAACTTCTGAACGGCGTGCAAACAAACGTATAACGAGTTAAATATATTGTAAAAACGCTGCTTAAGCCTGCGACGGAACAGTAAGGTATTTTTAGAATGCCTGCAGTCAAATTAGAACTCCCTGGTCGGTTTTGTGACAAAATCTAATTTAATTCGTCAACGCCAAGAATAGAAAAACATGTTTACACCGTTACAACGCGCGCCAAAAGTTCACGTTACGCCCCTAGCAACGGCGTGTTTCCAAGGAATGAACGCATACTTTTCAACGATGCAACAACGCGTTTAAAATGCAAGCTGCAAGCTCAACTGCAATTGGCTGTATGGTGTTGTTTACAACTTTCGTGCAAACTAAATTTAGACCGTGCAAACTAAATTTAGACCGTACAGTTTATACTGTTTTTCGAAATATCAGATATTCAAGCAAAAGTTTAAATGTTTTAAATACTGTTTTCTCAAAACAGAACATTTCGTGCTTTGAGATAAGATGGCCAAGACCAATTTGATCAGTTAATGTGTTTTTTATGTATAGTGCTGCAGTTGACATATATAGAGCTCAGCGGAATAATATAAATTATCGCATCAGACCAATGAGAATTTCGCGTCACGATTTGAGACGCAGATATTCAAATTCATTAGTCATCGATGCAACACCGCGGAAAAACGTCTGCGCATGCACCAAATTATGAAAATATGGCGGGGAAGTTGAATATCAATTTCTAAAACAAAAACATGCTTATTAGTTATTAATTGGTCAAAAATTAGTAAAACAAACGAGAAAATATAGCAAATGGGTAGACTAGACATTAATTGAAAGCGTCCTGGCATTTAAAGTATGGAATGAAATATAATTCATGTCAAAAATTGTTGATTTTAACGGACACGACTTCGAAAATGTTTGCAGAATTATTCAAAACAAAAATTCAAACTAAAAAGTTAAGAAAACTCTCGGAAAGTTAAGCTTCTTAACCCACTCAAATTGTAGAATAAATCCTAAAGTTTAATTCTTGTGAACACGAATTTTTTTTATTTTTGGCGACACAGTTTTTTTTAAAGAAATGTATCTCAAACGAAAATTCGGAAATTGTCGTTGCTTAGTTGATAAACAAAATGTTTCAGACGATAAATTTGTCAACAATCACCTTTAGTTCATGTTCTTGTACAATACAATTTCTTGAACCTTCTGGCTGTATTTATTCCTAGTTTTTAGAATGACATGTCTATTTCTGCGCTCGAACATCTGGCTGGGTGAACACCGCGGAAAAACGCCTGCGCATGCGTCAACCTTACCTGTAATAGTATTGCGAACTTGATGAGAAGCTGTTTCGAACGTTTCCGAAGGCTCAAAATGGCGGTAAAAAGGAGTGACTTCATTGTGCGTCTTTACAGCCAGATTTCGAGTGCGAAAATAAACATGTCATTCTAAAAACTAGAAATAAATACAGCCAGAAGGTTCAAGAAATTGTATTGTACAAGAACATGAACTAAAGGTGATTGTTGGACATTTCTTTAAAAAAAACTATGTCGCCAAATATAAAAAATTTTCGTGTTCACAATAATTAAACTATAGGATTTATTCTACAATTTGAGTGGGTTAAGAAGCTTAACTTTTCGAGAGTTTTCTTAACTTTTTAGTTTGAATTTTTGTTTTGAATAATTTTGCAAAAATTTTCGAAGTCGTGTCCGTTAAATTAAAGCAACAATTTTTTACATGAATTATATTTCATTCCATACTTTAAATGCCAGGACGCTTTCAATTAATGTTTAGTCTACCCACTTGCTATATTTTCTCGTTTGTTTTACTAATTTTTGACCACTTAATAAGCATGTTTATGTTTTAGAAATTGATATTCAAATTCCCCGCCATATTTTCATAATTTGGTGCATGCGCAGACGTTTTTCCGCGGTGTTATAAAAATGATATTTTCATAAATATAACTTAAAACCAGCAGGAGTACAACTCAAAAGCGTAACGGTATCGCGATTTAAGATTTTCCTGAATAATTCTTACATTATTTTATTGTTTGTTAATCATATTTTGCATGCACTGGAGAACATTTGGTGAAAATTTGATGAAAATCGGACCGATATTGAGCGCGCAGTAGGGATTTTCCGCAAAGCGCCAAAAAAGGTGTCCTGTAACCTTAACTACGTTACAAATTTTAGACGCTGTAATTATGGAACGTATTTTATTATATTTCATTTATTGTTATTATTATTATTATTATTATTATTATTTAAACATATTTATCCACGGTAACCTTTCATTTCAGTTGCCTGTTTTTCAAAGGGCCGTGGTCTAACACTATTGAAAAGATATAAAACTAAATCTAAACCTAAAGTATAACACACTAATATAACGACCTTACAATGCAAATAAACATTCGATAAAATTTCGGGAAAATTTCGCTATCTTAGCAATTTTTAATAAGCCTTTTGAACTGATTCAATAAAAGATGCTCATGTTCCTCGAGAATTTCGTTTGGAAGTTTATTCCATGACACTGCTGCGCGGTAGGAAAAACTTTTCTTAAGGAAGTTAGTGTTTGGTTTTGATAAGTGAAGTTTTCGTTCGTTACTTCTCAATGCATAATTGTCGTTCTGGGAAATAGTAAACATTTCTGTTAAATATTTTGGTGTCTTAAATGTCATTGTTTGTTCACGTTGTTCGAGGATATTTGCAATAGGCTCCCAATTCAATCTATATCTCTGTTGATCTTATGTCATACCCTGAGTTAGTGATAACACGTGCTGCTCTTTTTTGTAATTTACTTAATTTGTCAATGTGGGTGATATTTCCGTTGTGCCAAATTGCGCATGCGCTTGAATTTTCCTGTGTTTTTCGATATGATTTCGCTGAACTCTGTTGGTCTTGTAATTTGTATGGACTTTTATTGTGCCGTCCTCCGTAAGTTTGTGATCATGAAGTGGCGGCCGTCAAGAAGTGAAGAACGTCTACATGTTTCAAATTATTTTTCCCCGAGCCGACGTGCGAGGGTACTAATTCCGCCCAGCTATTTGCACTCTGAGAGACGAAAGCATTAGCGAAGTCTAAAGTTCATCAATGATCGCGGGCGTGGGTCACTGTGCGTGGGTGGTCATCCTCACTCATCTCATAATATAGCGTCACGAATAGCCAACTGTCATGAATAGCCAACACTGATTGGTCCAATTTAAAATTTGCATTATAACGACTGCATGACGACAGCGAAATAGCAAACATTTCTTGATTTGATCATTTCTTGCAAATATATTTCATTTTGCAAGATTTTGTAATTTTCAAAAGCTTTTTGATAAAATAAAGGCGAAAGAATTGCTAAAAGAAGAGAGTAAAGGCGCCGACGTTAACGAAGGTATATTTTATTTGTGGTGTTACTCTGAGTGTATATCCACACCGGGCGAGCACCACAAATATCATATTCACCTGAGTACACTACACCAACACAGAACGAAGGTATATTTGCCTTTATCGATAAACTTTGAGTTCGAAATAAAATGATTCCAATTAATTCTCGCATGCAAATAACTTTGCTTATTATAATAAAAAGGGTAATCAATAAAGAAACATTGAAATAACATGCTGTCTTGTTTCATATTTATACGCAGCGATCGGCTTTTAAAGTAATTACAGTATATTAAAAGAAAACAATACAACAATATTTAAAAGAACACTAAAGCGTTTTGTGAAGCGTTTGTGGTTGAATTTTACCTTAAATTGAAGCTTATGTTATGTATAATAATATACAGTACCAGTAACATATATATGTTTTGGAAATTGGTAATTTTGTAATTAAAAGTGTTGTTTTTAGGGGATTTTTCATTTGTAAAAATATTCTTAAAAAAATGATCGTGTTACCATGACAACTACTTTGTATACTTCAATGGTTTGTCAGCAAGTCGAGGGTTCCTGCATGCATGTATTTTCTAGTTAGAATATTGCGATGGTATTTTACCAACCGCGAGGCCGGTGTGAACGCCCGAGCAGGCGTCTTGTTTATAATAGATATAGGGCCCTACATGAGACTGGGATAGGACGAAAATAACTAAGACTGGTCTTAAGTCATTCCGCCTGCTGGACCGAGCAGACTAACTTGAGACCGGCATGAATTCAGGCTGGCCTGAATGTAATCACAAATACATTGCAGACCGGCCTCGGACCAGATTTTAAATTTATTTTGCTTCCATACACGAGCACTAGGACACCGAATAAAGACACACAGAAGGTCGACTCGAGTAACAGCTGCCATGCCATGATTCATTCAAAATGCTGACGCCATGGTACTAGCCAGTGCGCGTTTGGGAAGCATTCCCCTTGGACGTCCGCCATTTTGAATATTACAGAGGTTAAGATACCCCGGTTCGGGTTTACGGGTACGAGTATCGCCATTTTGTTTACCAATTTGTGCTGATGTCAGCAATTTTACCCGTAATTTCTACCCGTTTCCCCGCGGTAAACCGGGATCTACACGTAAACGACAAACGGGTACGGGTGTTTTCTGTTTACTATTTTTGGGCCGTTTGAATAGTACAAATTTTCAACATCTTACCCAAATAAATAATGCACATATGCTGGTCCAAGTTTTCAACAATTTATGGCGAACCTCAACAGCGAAAGTTGCCATTCTTTGATCGGTTTTCTCACGCCGGAGTATCTTGGATTTCTTAAGTTACAAGTTATTCCCCGATTTACGGGTACGGGTACGTGTATATCACCCGTACCCGTAAACCGGAATCGGGGTATCTTAACCTCTCTAATATTAGGGTGAATGCCTCTCAAACGCGTTCTGGCTAGGACCATGGCGTCAGCACTTTAATGACGAATTACGGTTACGCCAAAGTCATTGGAAAATCATAGGAAAAACCAAGAAGTAGGGCTTCTGTATAGTCTATGCTATATGGCTAGCATGCAAAACGAAGCTAAAATACTTAGTTATACCAGTTTTATGGGTAACGTCCGTGTTGACAAAAACGTAGCTTGTTTAGGCTCGCTAATGATCTACGCATTACTTTATTACTGGGTTGCCCGTTGAGGCACTAAGTAACATTGAACTGCCCATTGAGGCACAAAATTACATTGATCTGCCCAGAAAATGGTTAAATGTTTTAGATTAAAGAGCTAAAATTTCATGAACTGTTTGTTGGCAAGCTGAGCATCACACTGGATAAATTTAGCTGTTTCTCCGGTATCTCAAGCAACGGTTTAAGTTACCACCTATGTTAATGCGTAGCTAGGCCTTGATAATTAAAACTGTTTTGCATTAGACAAAGTAAAATACAGGGTGTATAAAAAAAAACGCAACCTCGGAATTTCCTAAGAAATCACTGTGCAATTCTTAAGCATAAAAGATTTTAGGCCGCTGGGAATTAAAATCGAATTGCTAATAGATCATATTACTGTTGTTGTGCATTAAATAAATGCATAAATTTTGCTTTATGCACTCGCGTGTGCAGTAATTTGGACAGTTGTGCTATTTTAAATTCCCAGGCGCCTAAAATCTTTTGTCTTTAAAACAATGTCGATTTCTTGGGAAATTCCGAGGTTGCGTTTTTTTTTATACACCCTGTACAGGGTGTATAAAAAAAAGGAGACCTTTAGAAATCAACCATATTGTTAAAATTTGAATGCCTTTTCAATTGCACATATGTTAAACTGTAGTGCGTGAAATATTGATGGATGCATACAGGGTGTATAAAAAAAACGCAACCTCGGAATTTCCCAAGAAATCGACATTGTTTTAAAGACAAAAGATTTTAGGCGCCCGAGAATTTAAAATAGCACAACTGTCAAAATTACTGCACACGCGAGTGCATAAAGCAAAATTTATGCATTTATTTAATGCACAACAACAGTAATATGATCTATTAGCAATTCGATTTCAATTCCCAGGGGCCTAAAATCTTTTATGCTTAAGAATTGCAAAGTGATTTCTTAGGAAATTCCGAGGTTGCGTTTTTTTTTATACACCCTGTATATTAGAAAAACGAGACCTTTAGAAATTGAAATTACGTTTAAACAAAAGATTGTCTGCTCCTGGGAACAATCTGCCATGCATACTGTACGTAGATGAGTAGATCGCATGTTACGCACTCGTTGGCTTAGCAAAGTACTCCAGGATTCAAATTATAACAATGGTCGATTTCTAAAGGTATCCTTTTTCTAATACTGCACAGTATATGCACTCCATCAATATTTCACGCACCACGGTTCAGCATATGTGCAATTGAAAAGGCATTCAAATTTTAACAATATGCTTGATTTCTAAAGGTCTCCTTTTTTTATATACACCCTGTAGAATATAGCGTTAGACTAATACCAACCCAGGATAATTCTCGGCGGATTCTGACTTAGCACGTCAACTAATAAAAGTTTGTACATGTATTCAGCTTGGAAGAATTCAATCTTGCCTGAGAACAGACCTCTATATGAAAAGGAGGCTCAAAACGTACTCTGATTATGTAGATTATAATTATACATTTGCGGCTAAATAACAAGTGATGCATGCAGGTGTTTTCTTATATTAGAAAGTTTTAGCTTGACGTTTACGGCAAACGTCAAACCGCTAACGATGGTTTTGATTTTACAACTCTATTTATAACAGCTTTTGCACCAATTTTGAAATATAAACAATTATTAAATTTGTGCTCTTTAGCAATGATTTAAAAGAAAGCAAATTAACCACTAGTCACGTATTCGCGAAAGCAGTAAATTAAGATTTGGCGTTTGAAGTTTACGTTTGGCGTATAAATTTCATGCTTTATACCGAACTCATCACACACGTAGTATACTATTAATTATATATACTTTAATCCAAAAATCCAAAAATAAAACTTACAAAACTAAATCACGAATCACGATATGTCTCACAGTCCCAATGTTGTTTTTATTCTCCGTCTATCAACTAATTGCTCTTACGGACGGACCATTAGATATTTGAGGGGATGGTTGCAGCTTTTTTCCTTGCAGGATTTTTTTTTTGGACGCACATATTGTGCACGCTTTTTTTTCGTTTAATAGTCAAACTGTTGCAAGAATTTTTTTATTTGTAGTTTTTAATAGGGGCCAGTTACAATATCTTTGAAAGAAAATTTGATAGTGTAAACAAGCCCTTTCTACAGCTGTGACTGCTCCGTTTCCGGCCAGTGGCGTAGCCAGACCTTCATTTTTGGGTGAGCGAAGTTCACGCCGAAGGCGTGAGAAATCTAGAGTCCTTGAAATGCGATTTCAAGCAGTTTGGGGGTGAAATCTAGCAGAATTCCGAAGATTATAAAGTACATCGAAGACATTAATTTTCCCAGACATTTCTACCCGGAAACAAATAAATTGGAAAAGTCACCTTGAAAACAGGAGGAGGGGTCAGTGTCACCTTATTTCCCCTCTGTGATGCTGGGGAGAGCATGTGACTTTGATCAGAAATGTTGCATTTAAATCATTCTAGGTTCTATGCGACACCATTTCCGCATTTCTCAAAATTACGTTGCTCTTTATACGAATAAGTCTGAGAAGAAATATTCATGCTATGATAGTGCGTACATGTATTTAATTAACAGTTAAAAATCTAAAGTAAATCTATTCTTCTTGGAACCGTATCTACAAGACTACAAATGCTTTAACAAGATTTTACAAATCAAGTTCCTCCAGTATTAATTATAGTTTCAGCTTCGAGCATGTAACGTGTCCCCC
>CACRXK020015589.1:1450-12092 GCA_902702795.2 Paramuricea clavata
GGGGGGGGGGGGGGGGGGTGTGGTGGGGCTGGAGGTCGCAAAATTTTTCCGGACAAATCATACAAATTTTTGCGAACGTATCGTAATTTTTCCGAAAATACAAAAATTTTTCCCGACATATCGTACTTTTTCCAGGAATACGAAGACACATATCGTCATTTTTACGAAAACAATTTCCCAATAAATCCGAAAAAACAATTTGCAGAGTCTAGCAGACATTTGCCGAGTCTAGCAGACATTTGCCGAATCTGTGATGAATGGGGGGTGTTACACCCCCACACCCCCCTCTAACTACGCCCCTGGGGGGGACCCCAGGGGAGTTTATTTTGGTGAATACTTCTGTCAATTTTCGCACCCGGTTGCAAGTACCGAAGTTTTGTATCAAAATACCCCTGTCTGTAGACCTTATGAACACCATCTATGACGGGAAACACAATTTATGCACTGCTAAAACAAGTAATCCTCTTCCTCTGTTTCTCAGGTAGCACTAAATCGTTTTTGTAGTCACTAAAATTATCACACTGTACGTGTATCAATCTTTTGGACACATATTTTGATTCACCGACATGGATGGGAAGTGTGACGTCATTGTGAAACACAGTGAAAAATTGTACATAAGTGAATGTACGAAATTAAAGGGTGGGTCTACATTTTGGGATGGGTATACATTTTTCAAATGACAGCTGAGGTTGGGTGGGGAAAATATTTTCTTGCTTATCGTTGGGTCAATAGAATATTTTTCTCAGAAAACGATTCTCTTTGGTGCCCAACCCCAGTCCCTTAGACGTTCGCAAAGTCGTTTCCAAGTTACGTAATTTTCACTTCGTGCTGCTCCTGAGGTGGGTATGTCGTATGTGACAAGCTCACGCTTGAAAATTTTAATCGTTAAAGACAGAGTTATTTTAACTCAGAGAAGGTTAATAACTCTGCTTAAAAACCTATTTGACTGGTTGCCATTGATTATATACTGTAATTTCCTCTAAAGCCTGCAGTGGAAACGAGTGGCCAACTATATTACAATTAATTTATATCCGTGTTCTGCCGTGATATACCCTGTACTTATATAATTCAATAAGATAGTAACACAATACAGTAAGCGATAACTGTAATCTTTTCACTTTAACAAGAATCAAACTAAAAGAGCAATGACACTAAAACAAGTTTATTGGCATTCAGCGATATCCAACTTAAATTTTGATGTATGCCATGCATATTTCGATGTCATATTGACAAAGATACATGCATATAAACAGGTGTAAACATTTTTGGAACTGAAGAAATTAGCTGAAAATGGCTTATTACAGGTAAACTACGTGAAGCGTTCCTGTTTTAAGTTCCTAACTTGATTGCAAATTTCCTCATTACCTTAGCAAATTTGAAAAACTCCCTTGCAAATCCCTTGAGGGAATTTGCAATGTTCTTAAGAGCCAAATAAATTTTCCTCAGTGTTAGAAGTTCTTAACTTCCTGTTACAAGTTCCTAACTTCCTGTTCTGTTCTGCGCGTTGTAATTGGCTAACAAAAATAATCCGCCAATGATAACGCTCAGAACAGAACAGGAAGTCAGGAAATTAAAACAGGAAGTTAGGAAAATTTGAAAGGAACTTTATATGCGTTGGAATATTGCAACCGCCGACAGGAAAATTGCAAATTCCCTCAAGGATTTGCAAAGCGTTTTTCAAATTTGCAAAGCTGATTATGAAAATTCCAAATGAGTTAGGAACTCAAAAGAGGAACGCTTCACGTAGTTTACCTGTAAATATTAATACATACAACATGCAATAACTTGTGTTGAGACGCATTATACTTTATTGTCAGTACGTTCGCGCTTGTTGTTAAAAACAATCGTCTATATTTATCAGTAAATTCATGTCCACCAGCACGAATGCAATGTATTGTCCGTGAAATCTTATACAATCGAAAGAAATTTGGATCATTTGCTGTTTCAAGTTGCGGCATGCTGTAACAATTGCTTCACGAAGGCTCTCTCAAATTGTGAATCGTACATAGACTTATCCCAATCAAATGGAGCTACTCTCTCGTGTCGAGATTTCTTTCAACAAGGTTTGGACCCAGAACAACTGATCTCGTCAAATCAACCCACTAATTGAAACAATATCGCAAGAAAATGGTAAAATTGTTTAATTGGTTTTAATAGGGCCTTTTCAACTAATTATCGGCGGTTCCAAAAATGTTTGTTTAAGTTTAAACACAGTTATCTCAGTCAATATTGCATGAAAAGGCACAAGACATATGTCAATTTTAAGTTAAACATCGTGGAATATACGGTGATTTATTTGAGTGTAATAGCTCTTTTACTTTTTACGTTATAGTAAATCAAACAGTCATACTTTTTTTTGTAAGGAGTAGATAAGTTAAATGAATTTAAAATCTTATTTTGGCTACATGGCAATAACATGATACATAAACTGAAACAACTATCGCTAACTGTCAATGTTCTTATTTCTTAAATATTAACATGAGTAACAGAGCAAATAATCCAGCAGCTATGGAAATCAACGATGCCTTTTCGCCATCCGTAAACGTTTTTGTGTGACCAAGACCAATCGCTTCCAAGTAATAATTACAAAAACTCTGACAGTTATTGCAGAACTTGAAATAATTGCCAAACTTCTTCAGAGTTGCAACTCCTCGCGCGAGCAACGTGCCAGTAGACATCGTGACTGTTCCGTGGAACTTAAACTTGTCTTTAAGACTTGCATCAATTTTTCGCGTCACAGGATAAATTCTCTTTACGCCATCTACAGTAATGAAGCCAAGCTCGATGCTGAAGAAGCGCTGGCCATCTGACGAGAGGACAATAGATCTGTGTGAACCACAACCACTTCCTTCCAGCGAATAAACTTTATAAGTCATCTTTTTCTTTAAATCTGAAGGTAGATCTCCTGCCTCTTGTAATGCTCGTAAATCATCACTATAATTTTCAAGAAATGTTTCATCGTTTTCAAGCATTGGCTCTGCAAATACATCGTTACACGATGCCATTTTAGATTCTTTTGATTGTTTAGATTAATTGTAATATGACCTAATATAATCGGACCTGTTATTGTCAGGAGTGATTTCTCGGTATTCGAGAATCATGTGACGCGTTTCTGTAAGTAAACGAAAGTAAAACCTTACCGCGGATGTCTCCCCAAAAGTTTCTTTGCTGACTTAGTGGTACACCAATGATACTATAGAAAACTTTTATCGTATCCATAAAGATTTTCGGCATCTGTACTCGATATAACTTTTGTGACTCTCACTCGTTTCTAAGTAAAATATAACGAAAGTAAAACTGACCTTACCGGATGTCCCTCCAACGTTTCTTTGATTTTATAGTTGACACATCAGATCTAGGATACTAAAAAAGCTTTTAATGTATCTATAAGGGCCTACGTATATAGATATCAATATATCTTATGAAATTTCTCGGAATATTAGCTATTAAAGTTATAGAATATTAAAGTTATTTGACGTTTTAGAGAATTATATTCCAAATCAACAACTGCTATAATATTCGATTTGAGTATCAGTTATTTCAGTGAATTTCAATCGATCTCATGCACCCTCATTGCATGGTGATTCACAAGTTTTATCATCAACAATAGTTCGGAGAATCTATTGGCAACGTTCAATATTCCGGTAATAAGCTATATGCACCCGCACCAAATTTGTACACTATAATTATAAAAGTACTTCCTCTGATTTGAAAACACCTTTTACAGGTAAACTACGTGAAGCGTTCCCCTTTTGAGTTCCTAACTCATTTGGAATTTTCATATTCAGCTTTGCAAATTTGAAAAACTCTTTGCAAATCCTTGAGGGAGTTTGCAATTTTCCTGTCGGCCGTTGCAATATTCCAACGCAAAGAAAGTTCCTTTCAAATTTCCCTAACTTCCTGTTTTAATTTCCTGACTTCCTGTTCTGTTCTGTTCTGAGCGTTGTCATTGGCAGATTATTTTTGTTAGCCAATTACAATGCGCTGAACAGAACAGGAAGTTAGGAACTTGTAACAGGAAGTTAAGAACTTCTAACAGGAACTGAGGAAAATTTATTCGGCTCTTAAGAACATTACAAATTCTCTCAAGGGATTTGCAAGGGAGTTTTTAAAATTTGCTAAAGTAATGAGGAAAATTGCAATCAAGTTAGGAACTTAAAAGAGGAACACTTCACGTAGTTCACCTGTAATGATCTTCGAGGTGTTTGAAATCAATTTTTGCTGCGATTTCTAGTGCGATTTTCGTCTTCTGACGCAGGTTATAAACATTATGTGAAATCTTCGTTTGATTTTAAACCCTCTCGGAGTTGGTTTCGTTCTTGTTGTATACATGTACCTTTTTTATGATTTATTATAATATAACATTAACTTACAGTACGCGAGCGTTGATTGGTCGAGAAGCGTGTTTCTATATATGGAAATTTCCGTCTCGCAGCACGCGCTCGAAAAAATGTGCGATATCAGTTTTTACAACCATTTTAAGAACCCACAAGACAAAAGGGGTATTCTCAGATTAAATAGAGACGAACGTGACTATTTTGAACTGAGGTGCAAAGGCCTGGCAATCGATTGAGTGGACTTTATATAAGCTGAACTATAAGGAGAATGGGCAAATTAATCGATATAAGAAATGGCTTTAAAAAGTTTTCTTGAGTTATATTATAAAAAAATATAATTCTGTACAGTTATAGAAACACTTGTGGTAGTTTGGGAGAACTCGAAATAACGTGGAAAAACTCGCCCTTCGGATTCGTTTTCCCACTGATAATTTCTCATTCTACCAAACACCCACACGTGTTTTGGCTGTAACCTATATAGCTGTATGAAAACGCAGGGGAAATGTTTTCTATTTCTTAACTAATAATGAGTTTGAGAATGTTTAATCATGCATGGTTATATATAAGAAGACGCCAGCTCAGGCGTTCACACTGGTATCGAAATGACAACTTGCGCCGTAGGGTGTAAATATGTAATAGACAAGGGAGTAAGGATGCAGGATGCCCGGTTGACTTGGTTATAAAAAATTACAAGACGCCAGCTGAGGCGTTTATTCCCGTTTGGGGCGACATGATACGCGTAAAATGGGCGCAATGTTTGGTGCAAAGATATAACGCAAAACTCAAAACTAAGCAAAGTCAGAAAGTTGAACTGTTTTTCAGTATCCATTAAATGGGATCTCAAAGTTTTAGTATCAATATCTGTACCCCATGCACTTCTGGGTACCATTTACCAACTTACCATGATCCCGCCATATGTGAAGTCTTGGTATTCAGGACGCAATCTACAATATTCCCAAACGTTAATTGAAAGCCTGTGTGCCGTAGGAAGCTTTTTTGAATGGGGAGCGTCAATGTAAGAGGGATGGGGGAATATTAAATTACCCTGAACAGTTTTAAGAAAATACAAAATAACCGTAACTCCAAACAACATTTTGATTTTTAATCGACCTTTTGACTAGTTTCGATTAGTAGTCATCCTCAGGATTAATAATAGTGTAAAATTACAGATGCAGCTACCAATCGAAACGTCAATTAAAAATCAAAATGTTATTCTACTGTTATTTTGTCAAACAATGCAGCTATCTCAATGCAGGCATCTCAATGCAGCTATCTCAATGCAGCTATCTCAACCCAGCTATCTCAACCCAGCTATCTCAATGTAAATTAACGTGACGCCATAGTGGAAATTGATGCCACCACGATTAGTACTAAACAATTTGTAACTGTAAAACGCAATTGAACACACAAAGAAGTGTGTAACTGTTAAAACCGCTCTTTATAGGAATAGTGCCAGGTTTTTGTTATCGTTTTGTGAGAGTGATGATCAAACTTTGTTTGGTATATTTGTACTGCATGCAAATGAAGTAAAGCTAATACACACACCTAAAGGATTGCAAAGATATTCGCCGGATTGAAAACGAATCCTATAAACTTGTCGTTGTTTCATATCAATATAATTGTGTAAATTCACAGGAACTGAATGATCCAAATTAATGGCAGAGTTGTTCCACGAAGAAAAATGCATTAACTAAACTCGTAAAAAAGTCCAGAGTTCGATACAATGCGAAAGCCATTGAAAACCGATAGGCGTTTTGCACTTATATAGTCTCGTTTTTAATTAAAACGCCTCTGTGGAGGAGAGAGAACATAATACACGCTTTCGGAAAGTACGTCACTTTGGCTATACAGGCTGTATAAAAAACCCTGAACGGCTGATTTAAAATTGCTCTCAATTTCGCAAAACAGCTATTAGTATCCCGTTTTTGATATATATAGTTTCTTTGGGTACTTATAATGTAGAATAATAAAAAAAACTTCTCGAACTCAAATTTTGTAAACCAGGAGGGTGTGTCTTTTACAACGAGCTAAAACTGGCTTGCGCACGAAATTTAAAAGCTTTAATCATATTTTGAATTGATAGATGGAAAATTTGTTGGGTTTTTAATTACTGTTCAAAATTGCTTTAGTTTAAGCCCCTTTAACTATTCATTTTTCTCTAAGAAATTAGCCTGATTAAAGCTTCTAAATTTCGTGCGCAAGTCATTTTTAGTTTGTTGGAAAAGACACCCCGGTGCACAAAATTTGAGTTCGAGAATTTTTTTTCATATTTATACATTATAAGTACCCAATGAAGCTATATACATAAAAAACTGGATACTAGTAGCTGTTTTGCGAAATTAAGAGCAATTTCAAATCTGTTCAGTTTTGTTTATACACTCTGTGAAGCTTTGTTTTCGTGAGGGTAACATAACACGAATTTTTTTATTGTCCCATCTGAAAGAATAGTCAACACTAGCTGTAAAGTAACTTCTTTTACAGATTTTCGTTTACATTCTTCCTTGGTGAAATAATTCAGTTTTGCATAATGAGTTACGAAATATTTGATAATTTATGTGTTTATAAAAGTGATAACGTGACATTTAACGATAATTCATTATGCAAAGTGTGACGTAAATTTGTTTGCACTGCATATCAAGAAAACTGAATTTAATATAGCCCACCATGCAAGGAAGCACGTAAACAAAAATGTGCAAAAGAAGTTGCTTTCCACTTTTGACGATTCTTTCAGATGGGACAATAAAAAATGTCGTGTCATGTCACCTTTAGCTGATGTCAGATACACGAAAACGAGGCTCTATAGCCAAAGTGACATACTTTCCGGAAGGGTGTATTAAATTGAAAATCTTAACGAAATTGTTTGAAACATTTTCCCCACCCAATGAATGGCCACCATTTTTCTCACCCAATGAATGGCCACCGTTTTGGAACTGAACTGCATATATACCCTGAGCCTGCGATCAGTGCGGTGTCTTAATAGAATGTCACGTTTGTGACATCCCCAAAAAATAGTCGACGGAAACAGAAAAAGCCGAATTTAAGACACTGCCCCTGTCGGCCAGTGTAATAATAAACAATGAGTGGTTTCTGTTTTCGGAGAAATTTAAGATCGGATAGGAAGAAATAGATTACAGTGTAATTCTCTGAAGATGGGCCTTTATTGGAGAAGGCGTTGGAATCCCGTTCTTATAACTATATTAACGCTAGCTAACGAGAGCTTATCTAATTGTTTTAAAGTGCCACTAACTCTCTCTTGTTGAAAGTGCCACTAGTTAATCGGAGCGAACTCCTCAGCAGGCATTTTGTTAAAAAAGTAAAGTCTTATGGAATGACTGAAAAACTAAAAGCTGGGAGTGATATAATTTTCACAATATTACAGTGGGAACTGGAAAAACAGCAATAAATAGTTTTCTGGATATGCTTTCTATTGACGAAGTCAAATTTGTTTGTTTGGAGGGAAGGTTATGGGTAAATTAATTGAGAGTGCTATAGTATAAAGTGTTCACTAGTTTTAATTCTAATGTTGCAGGTACTATGGGAGATGCTTACCCGAGAAGTTCCGTTCAAGGGAATGGAAGGCGTTCAGGTTGCCTGGTTTGTCGTCACGAAGGAAGAGGTTTGTAATGCATTACTCTTATGACAACGTAATACCCTGTCTTAAAGATGGAAGATCGCGTTGGTGGGGATGAACATTAATCACTTCCTCCTATGGAAGAATATCAAAATAAACACATGTAGATAAAATTACATGAAATTCTGTTGTTAATTTATTTTGCATAATTTAATTTATTTTGTATAATTGTATTCTATTTTCTCCAGCGCCTCACTATACCTAGTACCTGTCCGAGTCCCTTCGCTAATCTCATGAAAGAATGCTGGCAAAGTGAACCAAAAGTAAGTTATCTTTGTCTTTACTTACAGTATGTGTTAAGTCTTTATTCTGTGTCCAGGGTTCACTTATCTGATTAATTTCCTATCAAAGTCTTAATTTATGAATATTTTTAAGGATCGTCCAAGTTTTAAAGAAATCATTCCAATTCTTGAGAAAATGAATGGCAACGGTTAGTTTTGAGCTAAAACGCCCAGTATTCATGCATTGTTTTGTATTTTCAAATCGTTTATCGGTGTAGATAGGTAGCTATTTATAACTTTACAGCGCAATTATTAGTTTAAAAGCGAATAAAAGAACTCTACAACATGCTCAGCAAAGGTAGATACAAATTGCATCTACGGTATACATACACTGTGGATAAAAAGATGACTTCACTCAAATTGCGACTTGCTATATAGGTAAGCTGAATGTATACCGTTCAGTGGTATGACTAAATAGCGATAATATACTGTATGTCGGTGCATGAATGGATATACTATTATTTGTGTAGGTTCGCTCAGAGACGAAACGAATTCATTTCTTCGCCAGAAAGATGAATGGAGGTTAGTGTTCATGCATGAGCCGTGTTTACACTGCGTGCCTTGGTTTGACCTCATTCTTGCTCTGGCCTACATTTTTGTAGTGTAAGTAAACTTTGGCCTAGCCTTGGCCTCACCTAAGCCAAGCATTGGCCCGACCTAAGCCAAGCCTTGTGACAATGCCAATGGGAACAGTACCGTAAACCTACCACAAATATACCTTGGCCTGGGCTTCACCATGCATGCAGGCCAAGGCTTGCAGTGCATGTAAACTATATAGTTAAGACATAATGATTATGCAGCTTATAGGTTAAAATATACATTTAAATTCTTTGTATTTTTAAAAAGGAAGGAAATTGACTTGACACTGGAAAAACTAAGTCGATTGGAAAAGAATCTAAACCTAAAAGTTAAAGAACTGGAGGAGGTAGGTTATACATCTACTGATGTACGATGTATGCATGGGCTTTCGATAATTGCATGGGACATATATAGATATAACCACGAAAAACTGAAATATTTGCTAATGTATGAAGTATTTGCAATATTATTTCAGCGTGAAGAACGTCTCTTACAACGAGAGAGGGAACTGGAACAACAGTACGTTGCTAAGGTACGTAATAACTGTTTGTTGGATCTTGGCAGAGACCATGGATAATAAAATAAAATAAATAAAATAATGGATAATACAGTAAATAAAATAAATTTATTTTATTATTCATGGTAGAGACTAGCGTCTTGCATGACAGAGTGTTATAACGGCTGTTCAAAGCGCTGGTTTGCACCAGCAATAAAACATTTTTGATAGGAGAAGGAAGGCATTTTCATTAAACATTCCGTCTAAAATGTATGTAGATAGCTTTGGCCTAATTGTTTTAATTTGGGAAAGTTGGAATGCTGGTGTTGCCACCTGAAGTGACTATATAGCAAGCAAAAAGCTCATTACACTGATCAGCCAAGTATCGATGAACTAAATTAAGATCTAAGACATATAGTAATACAGCAAACACAACACCCACACTCTACAATATATACGGTATGCTGAACAACATTTCCCTCGCATTTATTCTGTAACACTTAACTTTATAGACTTATAAAGTATAAGATTATCTTACATGCAGTCAATATGTAGGATATTCGATTTAGCTTTTCCATTTTAAATGCTATAAGAATTACGAAATATATTAGTGCCAAAGTCATATACTGTATATAAATTAGTCAAATTTTTTAAAAGAAATCTATTTTTTTCGTGTTCACTGATTTACAACACAACAGTTTGTTGGATTATCGCACATAAATCGTCCTCGTACGTACTCGTTCGGTTCACAATCGTTCCTACAATGTCCCTGAACATCATTACAAGTCCTAGTGTCTTCGTTGCTGCTGACAGCTGCAGATTGTTTAGAAAACTTGTGAACTGAGGTAGGACGTGCTAATGTAATGATTTGCTTGGGCTCGAATATGGGAGGCGAAGTGAACGTAGGTTGTTTCAATGGTGACCATATCCAACGAGCTGCAAAGAGGAAACTATTGAATATTATATTGTTAGAGAAATGTTATTCTATACAGACTGCATATTAATCTTTCTGGATATTAATTTATGATATACAGTTAAACCTGCATGAAGGAACCACATCCATTGCACGATCCTCATCTACACGGGGATCGTGCAATGGATTTTTCTAAACCAAGGAGGGTGCTCCCGCGCGCAAATGACAATACAGGGAGACAATACATACCTCCTTGCCTCCTTGTTACACTGGCCTGTAGGCCAAGTGTCTTAAATCCCTCTTTTTCTGTTTTTTTCGTAGTCGAGAAATCGAGTTTGCGTTAGCGCATCGCAGGCTCAAGGTGCAACGATTAAGCCAAAATGCCATCGATTCCCTCCGTTCCAT
>CACRXK020015590.1:1585-12091 GCA_902702795.2 Paramuricea clavata
TAGATAAGCCTCTCTCTTCTACACCCATGTCTAAGAGTCTAGTTAGGTAATGTGAATGAATTAGGAAATAACTGAGACAATTTTACATATTTTTCCTAGAGTTTCTCAACGAATATTATTGTTCTAACCGCCATCCTGTTTATCATGATTCATGTTAACAAATCAGTTGCTCGTATGGAACATGGCAGTTCAAATCTAAGGAAATTCCTGAAGTAAGTACAAACCATTATCATGCATGCCCGTAAAGTCAGGCGCAGTACAAGGTGCATGGTATTAGAGAGTTTTCGATTTAGCTACGCCATGTAGAACTTGCTTGCTTGCTTGCTTGCTTGCCTGCTTGCTTGCTTGCTTGCTCCCTGGTAGCTAGAGGATCATAAACATTCACAAAGTTCGTACACTTCATCCAGTTTCATTTGTTTTATATTAACTTTATTACCAAATCATGTGTAAAAAGTAAATTCTCATATTTCAGTTACGATGAGGAGAGAATTTCTTGGTTGAGACAAAAGCGAACTCATGCATACAGAAATCCCTGTAAAAAAGAAGAAAACGTTGTATATACAAGTAGTTTGGACAAGACCAACAGTTGCCAAAATTGTACGTACTTTCCATCAACACTCAAAGAAGTCAAGTGTAGCACGGGACATGGTTTAAATGTGAGGGGCAAAACAAGTTGTAATTATAATATTGATGGTGATTGTATTAACATCGTAGCAACTATAAAAGTAATCAAAGCATATTCAAAGAATCAGCAAGTAGAACGTGATGTCCATCTCAAGGTTGGATGTGCGTGCATGTTGCCGCCGGTTTAAGTTTTATGAAGCTTCATCATCTTTGTTCTTTTCCTAAATGTATTGGGAACTCTTAGCTAAATATCCGTCTAAGCACGGTTGTTAAATTGTAGTTAGGGCATTTTAACTGGTAAAGATTAATTGAAAAAAGCATTTTAACTGGTAAAGATTTTACTGGTAAAGATTAATAGATCTCAGTTTCGCATGCAAATTTTGTCAGTATAATTTATTGCTTGAATATGTTACTGAACTACAGGGTGTATCAAAAAAAGCGCAACCTCGGAATTTCCTAAGAAATCACTTTGCAATTCTTAAGCATAAAAGATTTTGCTTTATGCACTCGCGTGTGCAGTAATTTTGACAGTTATGCTATTTTAAATTCCCAGGCGCCTAAAATCTTTTGTCTTTAAAACAATGTCGATGTCTTGGGAAATTCCGAGGTTGCGCTTTTTTTGATACACCCTGTATACTCTATATAATGAGATGTGGAACACCTAATTGGACTGACTGTACGAAGGCTGGAAGTCAATTGTAAAAGGCTTAACTTTTTAAATGTAAGGAGCAAAACAAGTTGTGAATATAATATTTCAGATGCATGATTGGTTGGACATCGTCGCAACAATAATACACGCGTAAAAATTGATCAGGTTCGGCGTTGTTCAAACAGGAGCGAACAATGTTGTGCTGCACCCCATGAACAATATTGTTAACAAGTTGTTCAACCATCAATGCTGTTGCAAGTTGTTAACATTATTGTCAACAAGTTGCAACAACACTGATGGTTCAACAACTTGTTAACAATATTGTTCACGGGGAGCAGCACAACATTGTTCGCTCCTGTTTTGAACAACTTGCATCAACATGATGATTTTTACGCGTGTAGTATATGGAGGGTGTCAGTGGCGTGCTGGCAGGGGGGGCCGGGGGGCCACGGCCCCCCCCCCCAGCTGGCAATTCTTGGGGGGGCGCAAAAATGAATCAAAGGCCTTCGAGGCCGACTCACGGATGAGATCAAATTAATTAAAGGGGGATATGATTTACAGCAGTTTTTTACAAATGGGAACCGTGCAAGGGCAAGGACATTATTTGGTAAAACACAACATAATATAAAATGTTCCCGAACTGGGGCGAAGATCTTACAGGTTTAAACAGTTTAATTTTAACGACATCCTCGATTTTAACAATAAGAGACCGGTCATCATTTGTGGAAGGGGGGGGAGGGAAAAAATAAGGGGGGCATATGCAGAAATAAATGACTAGAAGGGGGAGGGGGCTATTATTTTTTTTCAAGAAAATGACAGGGGGGGTTGCAATTAAACTTGAAGGAATTTGCTTAATAACCTGGTATCCATTTGGTTGTAAATGTTGCAACTAAATCATGGTCACTGATGTGAAATAGTCAGGATTCATCTTGTCTTGTGTGTGCTGTATGCAAATCAGTCTTTACGGATTGCAGACTAGTTAAATTGACAATGTATTATTACATCAGCTCTTGATGTGGTTAAATACATTTAAATTAAGCAGTTAACGGCGTTTGTATTATGCAGGCCACATCCGCTGAAGGGAGTCTGTGACGTCATATCGATCAAAGAGGGTTGTTTCATGCCTTGTGATCAGTGCTTGGGTCTGGGTATTCATTCTGCCATTGTATGCTTTGCCTAGCTGCAGCAAGTTTTGCGCTTCGATTCCTTTTCCCGACCCACCCACCCATGTTCATTCTAAAAGATTTTATCTGGTAGCTAGTATATGTCATTTTATTTTATATAATTTTAAATCTCACATAAAATAGGATGTATATACCACTATACATTGTATTTCGCAGGTATGCCTTGGCAGAATTGTCATTGCTATCGGCAATTGATAAAACTAGAATAGTGAAGCGAATAGTGCGAATAGTCGACGAATAGTACGAATAGTCCGCGAATAGTCGACGAATAGTGCGAATAGTCCGCGAATAGTCGACGAATAGAGCGAATAGTCCGCGAATAGTCGACGAATAGTACGAATAGTCCGCGAATAGTCGACGAATAGTACGAATAGTCCACGAATAGGCGACGAATAGTACGAATAGTGCAATAGAGACTTTGCAAGGCTTTGCAGCAGTGCTGTAGAACTAAATTTACCGGGGGGGGCTCTGTTGACAAACATGAAATCGTGAAAACATTCGTCGACGTACGTCAATGACGTCATACGTCTAGTGATTGTCATCAGTGGCGCGTGGCCGGGGGGGGCATGGCCCTCCCCTATTGTTGACACCCGTCGTAAAATTGCCAATGCTGCCGGAAATTGTCGGAAAATTGTCAAGGCTGTCGGAAATTGTCAAAGTTGTCGACGGGGGGGGGGGAAGATTTAAAATGTTGTCGTCCGGAAAACTTTTTGGTTTGTCGGAAAAATTTTTCGGTTTGTCGGAAAAGTACTGCCCTTGCCCCCCCCCAAAAAAAAACATGGGTCCCACGGCGCCACTGATTGTCATTCTACTTCCTGTTAAATATTTGTTAAAACTCAGTGGTCCCGTAATTTTTACCGATTACGTATGACGTCATTGACATCAACGAATGTTTTCACGATTTCATGTTTGTCAATAGAGCCCCCCCCCGCCCCGCTTCGGTAAATTTAGTTCTACAGCACGGTGGAAAGCCTTGCAAAGTCTCTATTGCACTATTCGTCGACTATTCGTACTATTCGTCGACTATTCGCGGACTATTCGCACTATTCGTCGACTATTCGCGGACTATTCGTACTATTCGTCGACTATTCGCGGACTATTCGCACTATTCGTCGAGTATTCGCTTCACTATTCTAGTTTTATCAATTGCCATTGCTATCTCCTTTTGCTGCTAATATTACTGATTGTTGCTCTCATTGTTGCTGCGGTGCAGCTGCTATGGCAAAACTTCGTACCATCAAGTCTCACATAAAATAGGATGTATATACCACTATACATTGTATTTTGCAGGTATGCCTTGGCAGAATTGTCATTGCTATCTCCTTTTGCTGCTAATATTACTGATTGTTGCTCTCATTGTTGCTGCGGTGCAGCTGCTATGGCAAAACTTCGTACCATCAAGTCTAGTTGCAGCCTTAAACATGGTTACAATCGCCCAGACCAAATGGAAACCTGATTTTAGTGTTCTATATAAAAATACTCCTCTTTTAATTATAATTTTCTGCTAATAAATATATATTTTTGGTTGACGTTAATATCTTGCCAGTTCCATATTCTTATTTAATAATTAATACTATAACGCCTGCATGGGTATCCCCATTTGACGAGTAAAAATGAAAATGGGGGGGGGTGGTCAAACTATAACGCCTGGGTATCCCCATTTGACGAGTAAAAATGAAAGTGGGGGGGGGGGTCAAAGAAAAATATTCTAATATGCAGGAGGAGCCATCATTAAATTTCTGCCATTTAGGGGGAGGGGCTTTCAATTTTAAAAATTTAGAAAAGAAAAAATTCCCCTCCCCCCTTCCATAAATAATGACCTGTCCCTAACCAATATCAACAGTCTTGAAAAAACAATCTGATAGATTATTATAAAACTACACACCATCAAATCAAATCTATATAAAAGTACAATAACCGTAGCTGTCAGGTGTGTATAGTGTTCAACAGAATAATTATAAGTATAAAGCTGTACCTAATACAGTCAGTATCAGTACATCCAATGACTGTGGCTTTCCGATATGTACAGTGTTAAACAGACTGACAATTTAAACATGATAACTATAATAAGTATAAAGCTGCACCCAATGTAATATATCAAATGACCGTAGCTGTCCGATCTAGAGTGTTGAACAGGACAATTTAAACATGATAGCTATAAGTATAAAGCTGTAACCAATACAGTACATGCTGCATCATCAATGACCGTAGCTGTATGATGTACAGTGTACAGTGTTAAACAGAAAAATTTAAACAGAACAACTATAAAACAGCACCCTTATTGATACAACGGTACAGGTAGCTGTCCAATGGCAGTACAGTGTTTAAGTAAATCCAGGTGGTAATGCTGCCTCAGTGTCCAATATTCTTTTTCTTTTTAGACCATTTATAATTGTTACCAAACTGTGAATAAACATAAATATCTACATTGAAAAGGGAATGGCTGCAAAATTTCAATATCAGTCCCCCACACACCACTGTTCCTCATGTTGCTTGTGGCTAAATATTGATCTACTGAACTATTCATATGTGGTCTAAGGACATGTTCTATACTGTTCATGTGATCCACTATTTTTTGTCTTAAAATCATGTGGTATGTTTGTCTACCGGTTAAAATATACGACAGTGCTCTAAATAAACAATTGCCATCCCCAGTAATCCGACAGAGTTTCGTTGGATTAACTAGTGGTTTTGATGTTGTTTCATTGCGTCTAAATATAACTATAAGTGGGACATTCATCAAAGAGCATAAGGACAGCTGAAATTCTCCTGATAGAGGATAAAAATGAAGCGATTTATCGATACACTGCTGAGACTCGTCCGTGCCAGCTGATACTAGGCTACAGTGCAAGCGCAGTCATATGAAATATACAACGGCAACGTGACTTTAATACCAAGATTTTGTGTCGTGTTGCTTCAAATAAGACAAATATGTCCTTTGTATTCCGTGACAGCTAAAACATGAATTATTTAAATAACATGATTAAATTTGGTAAACAAAAAACTCTTTCAATCGACAGAAACTATGGAAACAGTGTTGAAACGGTGTTGAAACACAGCTGACAGAGGCGCTCGAAAGGCACCAGAAAATGTGAACACTTGTATATATATTGAACAAAATATTGTTAATATTTCAGCTAAAAGGTAGATCGGTGTGTTAACAGCAGATCTGTTGGGTGAAGTAGAAAAACAGATAACAATTAAGCCAACTAAACAAAAACGAAACACTCACCTTTTAATTTAACATAAAGTCAAAAGTTGAAAAGAACGTGAAGCGTGCTCCAGCCCAATTTTCGGTTCCAAAAGACCCGTTCGCAGGCAAACACTGCGCGCAAAGCAGGCTGGTCATTTCCCATTGTTTAACTGCCCCCACTCAAGTAAACCACAAAGACTCACAGATGTTGCTTCGCAACATCCGTGAGTCAAAAACGACTCAGCTTAATTTATGAGTTCATTAAATATAATACAAAACATAATCCGAAGATAAGCATCTTGAAACCCAAAATATGAGTTATGATGATTTTGTAATAAAATCGAAATATTACTCACTCACTTTCTTGTTTGACTCATATTTTGGGTTTCAAGATGCTTATCTTCGGATTATGTTTTGTATTATATTTTTCGAAATTGTCGGCTGGTATTGGTTTTTATGAGTTCATTGGCGAAGTAATTTTAAAAATAAACGTTGTCTAAGCCGAGAAAATCAAAGTTAAAGTTTATGTAAATCAACATGAATCTGTATCACATATATAGATACGACACGCTTATGATTTTTCTTTGTGTTTTCTTCATGAATTATTAATCAGTTTTTTAAGTTTAATTACTCCTCCATCTTTCGCTTTTGGATAT
Organism: Paramuricea clavata; assembly: GCA_902702795.2. Classification (NCBI taxonomy): domain Eukaryota; kingdom Metazoa; phylum Cnidaria; class Anthozoa; order Malacalcyonacea; family Plexauridae; genus Paramuricea; species Paramuricea clavata. Next base: position 7,892 of record CACRXK020015590.1, read on the forward strand.
AAACCCTCCTTCATGCCTGACATATTTTTTGGTTATCTGCATCCTTCACTTAGTTCACTAAAATCAAAATTTTCTGTTCCAGCTTGCTCAGAAAATATTCAATCTTTCATAACTGGAGTTATCTTTGACATGTAAAATCACCAGGCAGTACCCTCAGTAAAAAACTTAGCTTTACCTACCTCGATTTATTTTTCTAAGGCGCTCGATTATGTAAATTTTCGGCGAATAATCAATATATAAATTTTCTTTGCGTTTCCTCGACGAAAACCCGGCATGAACATGCTCGTCGGAAACTCGGTATTTGTCGTATTTTACGAATCTGCAACGTGCTGGTACGCTCACTGCTCACCGAACACGACACGAAATTTAGAGCTATATGAAAGTTGCATGCCATATATCGCATGCAACAAAAATGCGGCAGCTTCTAAACTGAAAATGTCTTAGCTGATGGTTCCAAAAAATGTTCTGCGGACAACAACAATGGGAATATCAGCATGGTTTATCGTTGAACAATCAGACGTCGCCATTTCCAAGATGCAGCTTTTATGACGAGTAACGATTGTGGAATTCCTGGATTTTTTAAAGGAAACTATGACCGGTTATTTCAAGTCAGAGGTAGCATTCGTTGTCTGTTCGGAAATACAATTTATCAAACAATCATTGCAGTACAATCAGCGCCGCACAGAGAAATTCGGGGGCCCGGAGCAAATTTTTAATTCGGGATTTTTCCCCAAAAAAGTTGTCGAGGGGGGAGGGTTAAAAATTTTTGCCGAACGACATATCAAATAAAAAAAGGTTGAAAATTTTTTTTTTCCAGACAAACACCAGTAAAATTAAGGTTCAAAAATATTTCTCCGGACAAATACCTGTAAAATCACGGATAAAACACATTTTTTCGGACCAATAGCAGTAAAATTAGGGTCTAGAAGATTTTCTCATATCATTACTTATACAAGTGATTTTTTTTAATTACACCTTTTGGGGCCCCCCTTTTTGCAAATGTTGCATGGGTCCCCATTTAACTGTGGCGCCGGGGCAAATTACCCCATCCCCCCCCCCCACCACTTCTGGGCGGCCTTGAGTAAAATACTTATTATTTTCATATTTTATTCATGTATTTCAGCACCTCAAACAACAACGAGACCTCCTGCACAAGTCACCGGTAAGTTTTATATTAATCTTTCAATTTTCTTTATTTGTTTCGTGGAAAAGACTACGTTTTGCATCTTTGCGCACGAATTACCCTCACATGCACTACGAGTATTAGAGAGTTTTAATTTACACATGCATGCATTTTTTGCTGCAATTTTAGCGCGATTTTGCGATCTTTACAAATTAGCCCTCTTGTGCTCGAATTTGTTTCCATACTTCTTCTTTCATTGGCCGTTGCCGAGTGAGATTGACGTATTACATACGAGTTTCAATTCAAATACCTATGAAACGTTTGTCGCAAGCTATACTCCTGCAATTGAAAAAAAATATTTTTGCCTGTTTCTATACTTGCACATATGGCATAGCATCATGCCTGGCCCAAAGAGTTGCCCGAAGAGCAGGCTGCAGTACTACAGTAGTTAAAAATGTTCCTTGAGAATATCCTGTGCAGAATGAAAGCCCCCAAAACAACAACAACAACAACAACAACAACAACAACAACAACAACAACAACAACAACAACAACAACAACAACAACAACAACAACAACAACAACAACAACAACAACAACAACAACAACAACAACAACAACAACAACAACATCAACAACAATAATTAAAAATAGCTGTCCCTAACGATCCCCAAATGCACGATATGAACTACTGTATTTGAGTTAGGATTGAACGTTGGGGCTAGAATAGGAATAGACGTAGAGTTAGCGAAAGGTCACAAGAGTAAGCATGATGCCATAGTTAATACTAGGATTAAATGTCAAATGAGATTGTTAATTTAGAATTGCTCTGTTAATTTTGAGGTACAAGTACAACATCATCAAATTTGTTCCAAATTCAAAGTTCAGGCTATAATAAATGCCTGACAGCGAGTTATGTAAGCCGACGTGGGGTTTACAGAAGAACATTCAATGGAAAACGATACGTGTACTCTTACCATTATGTAGTCGCAACTAGTGTAGCGCTATCATTGAGCGGCTGCTACATCTCCAAACAGCAGAGCTGGCGCTGGACATCAGATGGACGTCTTCAGTCAGATTTAAATCAACAATGTCTTGCCGTGACCCGTGATAACGCAGACCACTGGTATCCACGTAAAATATACGGAGCATCACTGCAACCTTGCAATTCTACTACGAGCGATCAAGGTTGGGTCTGTAATGGTGGTTTTTTAAAACTGAAGAACAAGAATTTGTACCTTATACCATACATATACACTGGCAACCCAGATATTGGTGGTATTGTAATAAGATCTAGTGTGACCAACAGCTGCCTGTGGGCACGCTATGGTACTTCGAAATCACTCTGTGGAAATGGTATGTTGGTCTATATGTATAATACATAATGTTTGTGTACTAAGATATCCTAAACATAATGTTGGCTCTCATTATCACCAGCAGCTGATATTATCAATCAGAACTGACTGATGAGCTAGCTGAGCCATATCTTTGGTTCGATTTTGTTCAACTAAATTACTCAAAAGTACCACCGTAGCAAAACGGCTGGTGCTTCCTTTCGCCCGAAGAAAAATGTCATATTTTTATGCAAATGCATTCAGAAATGTACGGGACTATATTCTTGCGCTTGTTGCTATCAAAGTAGGAAACAATTATTAGCCAAGCTCTGCATAGTTTATCGTAGAACAATCAGATGTTACCATTCTTAAGATGTAGATTTTACGAATGAGGCAACATTGTCGAATTTCTGAATGTTTTGCAGGAAAATATGGCACGTTATTTTGCATGACAGGAAACATCGGCTGTTTTCATAATATAATGAAATAAACATTGCATTAATATATATTTATATATTTCAGCACCTCGAACAACACCGACACCTACTGCACAAGTCACTAGTAAGTTTTACGTGAACTTCCTTATTTATTTGGTGGAGAAGAACACGTTTACCGTCCCTGAGCCCAAACCCTCACCAGCACAAGTCTTAGAGTCCTTAAGGCACATTTACAGTGCTTCGGTGCATTCGTTCGTTCATTGATTAAAACTTGCTCTGTTATAAATGACTTCGTAAGGGTCTGGGATATAATAATACTAATAATAATGGGTTTAGTACTCGGGTAAATTACATTACATGACGCTACTTCGGACGGCTCCTTGCAATGGATGAACCATACCGAATCTTAGTTTGCAGCGATAATCAATTTGCATGTGCTATAAGGAAATGAAAATATGTGTCTGAAGCGATAAATTGTAAAAATGTGCTTGATTAACATTTGTTGCGAGAAATTTTTACTTCAAGACATTCTCAATAGGCCAATCCTACGTAAAAATGTGGCAGATTCCTTAACTGATGTCTCCGTCAGAATAATCAGACGTCGCCATTCCCAATATGTAGCTTTTACGAGCAGCTAACAGCTGGGAAATTTGCTGTCGCTGTGCAGAGAAATTGCTGGCGCACGCGATATTTTCCAAAAATTCGAAAATTTGAAAAAACAACACGAGTGAAATTTCAACTGATGATTTTGCATTTTTAAGACGGCGATCAAGTAAATTAAATCGTAGGAAAAACTTCACTAACATCTCAAGTATGGAAAGCATCTACATTATAAGCATTTTAATTTTGGATTGATTCAAAATTCAGGCGATAAAGTTACATAGCTAGGAGTTGGCTTTTGTGCTCTTCGAATATCCGTTTTCATTCGCGGATTACCACAACTTGTTGGTCTCATGGGTGCCAAAATCGACATAAACGTAAACCGGTAACCAAGAGCTATAAAACAAATAGCTTTTCAAAACGATAAACTTTATTCAGTCAAAAGGATGAGGGTAAATAAACATGCAACCAAATCCAACAGCAATGACAATGTAAAAAAGTTGTGTGGCACTAAACGTAAAACAGCGTGGAATTGTCTATAAAGTCAGTGATATACCAATAAATCCATATGCTGTCAAACCGAATTGCTAGAACCAACATGTAAACCTACTGGCCAAATATTTGATAAAATCGACTTGGGATATGAACAATTAATACCATTTGGCTTTCGATTTACGTATTTGCGTCGCTCTTCATGGCCAACTAT
>CACRXK020015591.1:0-11559 GCA_902702795.2 Paramuricea clavata
TCACGGAAGATGTCTCTGTGATTTAGTAATTTGTGGACGTGGCAGACAAGTTAAATTTGTTTGACTTAAAAATTCAAACAAATTACAGTCATTGTTCGTCACAAATTGGCTCGTCGTCAAACTAGGACACAATTAAGAAAATATCAAAATTTTCAGATATAATTCCCCGACAATTTTTCAGTTATTAATTTGCCCATGAGGACATAGACTGCCAAGTATCTCCTTTCTTGACATCCTAAAGACCTGTTGACACTTGCAAATTTTGCTGCGATTTTAGGTGCCGGATTTTCTTCTTCAGAAGAAGAAAATCGCACCTAACATTGCAGCAGAAATTTCAAATTATCATTCCACTTCCTTTAAAAGGATGTCAATTTACGACCGGATCTTGGCGCTGGAGTACAAGTTGGACATGGGACACAGTAGATGACGCATTGATAGTGCTGGATAAGAAGCATGATTATGGGATCGCGACTGGATTTAATGTTTCTACCATGGACTATCAATCATGTTCAGTGGAGTCCCTCCGTTACTGGGCGGAAGATATGAACTGGACGGAGGCGTCATATTTTTTCAGTTATTCCAAACCAGTGATGTTTAAATTGAATAATATGTGGCATCTTTCATGGGTGAGTGATGTTTTTGTCGAAGTCTCTGAGATTTCCATAACAAATTCAGAATCATGTCTGTTTGTGATTTTGTTACAGAAATGTTTCCTGGTTTGTCCTCCTTCGGGGAACATGGCCAGGAAACAATGTTTCCTGGTTTGTCCACCTTCGGGAAACATGGCTAGGAAACAATGTTTCCTGGTTTGCCCACCTTCGGGAGACCTGACTAGGAAACAATGTTTGCTGGTTTGCCCACCTTTGGGAAACATGGCTAGGAAACAATGTCTCCTGGTTTGTCCACCTTTGAGAAACACGGCTAGGAAACAATGTTTACTGGTTTGCCCACCTTTGGGAAACATGGCTAGGAAACAATGTTTCCTGGGAAACAATGTTTCCTGGTTTGCTCACCTTTGGGAAATATGACTAGGAAACAATGTCTCCGTTTTTGCCTACTTTGGAAAACCTCAAATGTGACCATGCATGTTTTATAGGGCCTAACTAGACTAACTATTCTGTTTTTCTAGAATGTTAAAAATCTTGAGAAGAACGTAAGCAAGAGCTTCAATGGAAAAATTTTGAAGTTTCAAATTGAGTGTGAAAAACCTGGCCCTCCTCAAAACGAAGACGAGGAATTGGAAATTACGTCATGTTTCCCTGTTAAAGTAACTGGCGAATTCAATGGTATAATTATAAAATAACATGTATATAACGCGTGCTCTGATTGGTCGAAACCCGTGTTTGGATCAAGCCATCCAAACCCAGAAATTTAAAGTGAAATTTTAACACGGAAAGTTGTTATTTTATAAAACAATTACTTTATGGTTTCCGTGTTTGGATGGCCTGATCCAAACACTTGAGAATGTTGCTCGAGTTAAGAAAACTGCGCAAAATCACTCGCCTTCGGCTCGTGTTTTGTGCGCTTTTCTTAACTCTCGCAACATTCCCGCGTGTTTGGATCAGGCCGTCCAAACACGGAAACTATAAAGTAATTGTATAATATGCGGCAGGCAGATTATCAGTCAAAGTGTAGCATGTGTCTGACGGATCATTCTTCTTCTTAGGCTACGTTGTCACTGTACCTTTTAGCAACGCTATTTTCAGAGGAATTATTGCAACAGAGAGATGTTATTTCACTCAGCTTCTGAAAGTTGTACATTCAGTCCCTGACAGATAGCTGCTTTTTCGCGCCGGAATAGTGTAAACGTAGCCTACTGGGTTAACACAAGATGAACGATACAGGCAAAATAGCTAAAATAAAACTATATTGATAATGATTCTCATGAGAAGGGGAGGGGGGGGGGGCAAACACCCAGGACTGGAGTTTGCAAGGGTTGAACCAAAATTCTTGTATCTTTTGCAGTTACTTCGAAGTACTGGGATTCACAGAACACAACAGGCGTTAATACAGAAGCTCGGACAACATCAAAATCCAATCAAGATGCATTACTGCTCTCCTTACTTATTCCGCTCAGTTTGGTTGTGCTAATAGCTGGTGTTCTTATTGTTGTATGTTATATCAGACGTATGGCATGTTTTGCAGAAAGGCAAGATCCACATCATGTTGTACTGGATGACGATGTCGTACAAAAGAAGTTGATTAAAAATCCAGCCGATGAAAGTACTGTGTAGAAGATTTTTTCATTGCATGGACAATTGCATAAGAAAATCTTACACGGCTTAATTGGACTATGGGAAGCTAATAAAATGGAAACAAAATAATTAGTTATACACGAGAGGTGTATTTAATGATGTAAAACAACTTTTGGGTGCATATAATCTCTGAAACAAACCAGTATTTAAAGACATATTTACGTAAAAATGGAGTGATCATTACCGTTGTATCAAGAAAGCAATAACTGATAAGTTGCTGGTTTCCTTTGTTCTTTATCCAGTAGAATCAATATTGTGTCTAATTATATAAGTAAACGACTTTCCACTTAATTTGAGATGTCAAAACTTTAAGCAAAATAGCTTTGGAACAGTCGAGAAAAATGTAGACACGTCTCTTGAACGTCTAGCCTAAATTACTCTTATTATACTTGTGAAGAGGAATTTGTAATATTGTTCAAGTGACAATGCAGAATGATAAATGTTTTAATCATACCATCACAATAGCATATTTTGCATCCCGGAAGGCTCTACTTCCTTATAAGGAAGAAAGAAATAAATGTGCTCATTATTATTTCATGGTGAAGAGTTGCGGTTGAATGTTTGACAAATGAGTTGCCTTCTTTTTTATTGGCCACTTTACGCGTGTACTGGCGAATAACTTTTCATATACAAAAAACTGATATAGGATATATCACTACCAGTACTACTACACTGTTCATTCCAGTGAGAACTACGATGCATGGTACAGTATGATGGCGATAATTCGTAACAGTTCATATGTTTCCCCTTCCTGTAAGCGCCAACTCTACATTCATTACTCGGCCCCTTCTAAATTAGATTCTATCTTCGATGTTAACAGAATGTGCACTTAGGAAACTTATTGATGCATTCTTGCTGATAGATGGCTTGCATTATCCGATTTACAAATAATAAAGCTTTTTTTGTTTGGATCCTCACTACTTTCTGAAGATGAAAATTTTCAAATCTTTTACCATGTCCAAAATTTTATAAAAGAAACTAAACGTTTCCATACTCAGGAGATCTGAATATGTTTGCAGTTCATCTTTCAGTACTTCCTTGTGTGTTTTTCTTCTATAGTATACGGACTGTATGAATGTCTGACCGAGTTGTGCATGTTTTTTTTTCTACGTATATGTAAGGGAGTGTTCATTATTTATACCCGGGGTTGGTACCAAAGAGAAATGGGTTGGGTAAGCCATTTTTCTGGGGTATGAAGGGTTGGGTAAATATTTTTTGAACAAAGCCTATGGTTGGGTAAATTATTTTCAATACAAACCTTCAATTGAACAAAATATGAAAATCCTTTATTTAACAAAATGGGTCATTCCAGGAAATATCCATTCATTCCCCACAAAGAAAACTAAACTCCAACTCCCCATCCCCTCTGATTACAACAACGAGATATGGTAGGACTGCAGGAACTTGGAGGCTTGGGAACATAATATGAACTTGTGAAGGTACAAATGATTATATTTGACATTCAGTTATTGCGCCAAATATGCATAGTACTGTTTATACTATGGTGGCCTAGCTTGTATAATAATATATATGTATATATGTAAAATACTTGTATAATTTTGAAATTGGGTTGGGTAAAATAAAAATCCAAGTCATGCAATAGTTGGGTAGGGAAAAAAATGGCTGATTGAAAGGGTGGGTGGTTGTTTTTTTCTCTTTTCGATTAGTTTCTCTTCGGTACCAACCCCGGGTATAAATAATGAACACTCCCTAAATTTGAAGTGAGTCCCCTAGATGAGCAACTAGTAGCTCTTGGGGGCAAACTTCTTTTTCAAAATTAAATATTTCTTATAACCCCCCCCCCCCCCCGAAAAACCCTGAAAAATACAAAGAGAACCCTTCGCTCGGAACGTCGAAGTTCTCGTTCAGGTAGTTCGTTTGTTAAACTTTATTGATTACAAATTAATTCAACAAATACTCATCTAAACATGCAATTAAAAAGTGTTGTACTCAAACGGACAAGGCACAAACTGGACGTAAAGTCCATTGCATGGTGCCCCTCCTCTTCCTAACATCACCTTTTAATTAAAGTCACAGTATACTGTACAGGGTGTCCCAAAAACCCCAAAACCACTGAAACAACGCACTGCTAGAATCCGAATGCCTCAGCACCAAACTGAACGCCAAGATGCATGCGTAAAAGTTCACGGACTATGTCACCGAAGTTTTGTTATTATCGAATATTGGCACTACCTATCTTATATCTTATATACACTAGATAGTGCATCTAATTATTCTGCAATTGAAAAATTGAAGCCGTGATTGCAGACTCAGGATATTCCCATGAAATGCGAAGACTCGTATGTTTTCTATTTCTTAAACAGGGAACTTAAACATTAAGTTAAACCTATTCCGAATACATTTTCAAATTATTCAAATGATGAAAGTTATTGTTGTTTTTTAAGCGTTTATTAGCAAGTGGGAAACTCCAATATGGCCGCCATCTATTCAAATGGGGGTAACCGCTGGAATATTCTTGACTTCAGTTTTACGAAAAGAGATGCGCTATCTAGTGTATATAAGATATCTATGTTATCTATACACTGGCACAGATAATTCAAGTTTATAATTTAAGCTGTTTTTCTTAATTTTTCAAACATAATACGTAAACAGTCCTTGTGTTTAATGTTTTGTTGTCTTTTCCTGTGTTGTTCTGGAACGTTTGTCAGGTTTGGTCTTCACATGGGACCCTTAACCACGCCATCGACCATAAACATTTTGAATTTGGTTGTACAGTAAATAAATAAATGCAGTCAAAACTGGTGGCTCAGGCGAAATTCAATCTCGTTCCCCGAGCCTGCGATCCCCGGGAAGGAACGCGAGGCTCTGGGACTAATCCGTTGCCGGAAGCCAGGAATCCTGACTAAGATTGAACTGCACATTCCATATCAACGGCCAATCAGATTCCGCTCCCTGAAACGGATTATCCCAGAGTCTCACGTTCCTTACCCTGGATCAGGGGGTTTCCTGTTTTGCTGAAGCTGTAGCCTGCACTTTCCTTCCCGAGGATCGCAGATTCGGGGAACGAGATTGAGGCTAAATTATGATCAGACAACTGCACAACCTCGTACCCAGGGCCTTTGTGAACCGCGCACGTTGACAAGTGCATATTGCAGGAATCAAGTTTCGTTGCACACGTGACAGGCACGTGCACTAATGACTGTACCACAACAGATAAGCAAGTGCATATATGTCCAATTTTCGGAAAATGTTCAAGACGTCAGCTCGGTTATATACGCTATGAAACCTTTTAGTATGATATCTTATAGAAAACTTAATTGTGTGTACGGGGCCTGGTTCGATAAAAGTACTCAGATCCTAATTTATGGAAGATTCCATTAACCGTAATTTACAGTCCCCAACCTAACCCTAATACTAACCTTAACCCCAACCCTAACCTAACCCTAACCTATTTAAAAAATTGATATAAAAACGGAAACCTTATTTTGAAGTATACTATCTAGCAATTTCCCTTAACGCATGCATTGTTACAAATTTGGATGCAGTTCATGACGTTGCGCACGCACAAATCAGTAAACAGGAAATGTGTCCCGAGTGAGCCATCATCCCTCTGATCCCTGATCAAAATCTTTTTACTTATCCAAGATTTTCATCTTAGGCCGGCAAACGGCGAAATTCGCCCTACCTTTTAGTCAAGCCATGCCCAAATTCGCCAGAGCTTTACATTTTACTGTGTTTCTTCAATTGTCAAACGAGAACCACGAAAAATTTTGGTGGACAGATCATTGACATTGTCTTGCGTTTTACTAAACTACGAAAATGCTGCATATATTATTTGTACTTTCACTACTTTGTTAGGAAAATCATCCCCAGAAAACCAAAATGGCAACAAGAGCATCGAAATTTCAAAGTTTCCTGGGAAATCATGCCTCCAGATCCCCTATTTTTTTTTAAAACAAGAAACCAATGTCTGAGAAACTTGCCAATATTTTGTTGTTTTCACTAGCAGAACAAGCAAAGCTCTCGCAGACGTCCATCCACTGTAATTATGGAGCCATATAGTTAATGGGAATAATGGCGAAAAAGCAAACACGTCGTTATCTCGCAAACGCAAAACAAATCATGCATTATGGCACGCGTGACAACGCAATACAGAAACAAACATGGAGACATCTCGAACAGCGCAGGAATTTTATCTCGCTGACTTTGCACCGAATATAGCGAACTTGTTCTAATAATAACCCGCGATAAGGTCTCCCTACACTGTGGAGGGATAGAATGACTGACGTGTAGCAATTATGTTAGTATCATAACAAAGCAATTACCTTAAACAATCACTTAATACCTCGATGTCAAGTGCATTTTTAAAGATATTTTAAGAACATTATGGGACGCATGTCTACACATACAATAAAAGACGAGAAACGCAAATTATGTTAATACTTATATTATAGAATATTCGAAGCGCGCGTTTCATAACTGCGCGCACAATTTGTTAATGAATCTACAAATTGCTAACATATGTACAAAAAAACCTAGTATATAATTAAGTCACGCACGCGAAGACTATAGTTTTATCTTTCACGACTGACACCATTATATGTTCAAATATTTATCTTAAATACAAGGAATAGAATAATTTGCTATATATACTGTCACCCCAAAACCCGAATTTGTGCCGCATAATTTTATGATTCGGAATAAATTCTTTTAATAAATCTGATTGACATCTTCCAGTGGGCATTATCTTTCTCTTTACGGCTGTATCAAACACTTATAGATTATACGTTTATTTCTGCTTGTCTGTATAAATGTGAATGTCCCTCAAAAATTACGCATAAGCTAAAAATGAGATGAATTAATTGGGCACTTTCTCGATATACGCACAACCCTACCCCAAACCTAACCTGTCTATTAATTTTTATAACAGATTTCGGTTGCGCATATATCGAGAAAGTGCCATTACTTCGCTTTGCTCGCCTGCATATAGAAGGCCAATGCCTAATGCCCATACTTAACACTTTAATAGCCTTTCGCAATATGGCAAGTTTTTTTATAGCAAGTCTTAGAATTGCTCAGACTTCATCAGTACCAACTGACAGCTAGTCTATTTAGCAACCTTTATATGGAAATTTGTTGCAGAAAACAAGCTTAAAAATTAATCAACTTAAAATGGTCAAGGGAAATTTGCCAAGAAAATGCTGTAATCGTACGTCTGTGTATAAATGTACATATCTATCATATATAAGGTGATTCTCTGTCTGTGAAGGCAAAGGAATGTTTCTGCGTTTTCAATCTGCACTTACTTTAAAGTTATTAAATTTAGTTCATTGACTCTAAGCATACATGGCAGCATATAGTGGTCAACTTGGGATATCAAGACTACATTTCTCAAGTCTATTTATCTGCCAGTAATTGCAAGACCACAACATAAAATTTTCTCACTGCCAGTTGACCACCATCTGCTGCTTCTACTGCACGATAGTGCTTAGGGAAAACCACTTATTTGAATATCTAGAGAAAGGAGTATAAATATGCACACATTAAATTTGTCCAATGTATTATTTGTTCACAAATCACCGTCTGTGTGGGATAGCAAATCTTTTCACTAGGTCTTTAGCAAACGATTAAGTTCCCGACGTGCGAAACTCCGCACATCATTTAGACGCAAATTATGCAAATATTTCAGTCAGTTCTTTAACTGCGCGTTCTCGGCGTGTGCGCTCGTAGCGGTGCGCGCGGTGAGCTATCGTCCTCATCGTTGTTGGAAACGGAATAATTCTGCAGGAGAAAGCCAGTGACAGCGGCGCGACACTCGTACTGCATTACAACTTCACGAAGCGCTTTCTTGAAATCGGTTTTAAAGAACACGTAAAGGATTGGGTTTATGATCGACGAACAGAAACGTACAAAGAACAAAATCAAGTACGCGACTTCGGGGATCTCCATAAACGTCGGTTCGAGGTCTTGAGCTAAGGATGAAAAGAAAAATGGAAACCAACATACAATGAAGACAAGCAACATTGAAGCGAATATCACCATGGCACGTTTTTCTTTGGTTAAAGTTTGTTTCTCTCGAGTCGTTGCCTCGATCGCGCGAGCATGTCGGGTCACAATTCGTAGCATCTCAGCATAAGCTAGGATCATAATGACAACCGGGACCAAGAACGCGATGACGGCACAGGTAATGTTGTAGTGTAATTCGTAGCGACGTATGCGCGGATTTATTACGTGGAGGTTGTACGGGTCGTACCAGGCAAGTTGGATTAGTGGCAAAAACATTGCCGCGCCCCAGACTGTAGCCAGGAGAGCGTAGCCTACACGAGGAGTAAATGTACTGCTGTGGCGGAACGGTCGCGTGATAGCAACATACCGATCGCCGGTTATAAGAAGTAAATGATACACGGTGGAGAACGCTGTCACACGATGCACCATATCGAAACTGAAACACAACTCAATTTTATTGCCGGACAGCATACACGCAAAATGCAAGGGTATAACCACTAGTCCTGTCAACCCATCGCTTACGGCCAAACTAACGAGGAAATAATTTGTGATTTCTTTTAGGCAAGGTTTCCAGATGAATAAACAGATGACGAGGCCGTTAATGGCGATGATAAGTAAAGCAAGGAAGATTATAAACGTGTCGTAGACTGGATTAAACCCGGAAGCATGGTTATGCAGTGAATGGTTAAAGCTTGCATTCACGGTGCTGTTGATCAAAGGAAACGTTGTATTGCCAGGTAGAATAGCCATATTTTATGTCCAAGTTGTCCACATAGATCAAGCTAAGACAACGTTCAGACGACCACACTGCTTTCACAGTCAGGGTTCACGTAGTACTGCACGGATTAAACCAATTCTCTTGACAAGCTGTCGTTGCTTCTTTCAATCTCTGTTAAGAATTTTTTTTACCGTATCAAATCCCTATCGTGCAAGGTGTTAAGGCTCTACTTCTGTCACCTTTCGAGTCGACAAGCACGAGAGCAGCAAGTTCTGATCCCGTTTAAGATTTCCTAATTTCAAAACAAAGTTAATTCTGTCCAGCCAAGGTTAACCTGCGGTAACAATCAGTCTTCGTGTCGAAACAACAAGCGGTCCAATACAGTATACAGTTTCAGGAAACTATTAGGAAATTTGAGTTGTGTGTACAATTTCAGGGGATTTCTGAGGAAGTTTTTATTCCGTTGATTTTAAACTGCCACTATTGCAACGCCACTGGCCAGTTGGATAGATAATTACACTTGGGAAAGCGCCCTCCACGGTCTATGACTGTCTGTATAGAGAGAATCTGTGCCAGTATTTGGTGGAAAATTCTTCTGTGTGTAAATAACTCAAGGCAGTACAAGCCAGTACTATAATACAAGGTTCTGATTACAGCGAATCCTGAAAGCAGCCAAGTTTCTCGCGATATTTTGCAACGTAGAGTCAGTCAGAATTTGTTCAGTAACAGATAATTCGAGCTAGTTCAACGCCAAGATATTATACAGATATTACAAACCAAAAACCAAGACGCATATAGAACCACCTCAGCTTACAATGTCAGTACTTGTCACAGTCAATTCAAGCCAAGTCACGTCTTTAATTACAAAAAATACAAACAAAATCACGATGTATATCTGACTAATCTGAGCACTTCTGCTTACAGAGAGTTAAAGCCAGCACAATATACAATATATAGAGTTCTTTCGACCACGTTCCGAGCACACGTTGTCCTTGACAAGCCAGCAATGTCGAAATGATGTGTTGGAGAGTACTTAACCAGTCTTTAAGCACGCGAGAGTGCGTTGAACTCTCGCCTGACGTGCGCGTGACGCTATTGAAGTGTACTGCTCGAGGGAGTATGTGAAAATAACTGAAAGACGTTGTCTCTTGGCAAGGTTTGAGATAATAAGAAGATATCTTTAGACTAAATCCTTGAAGAATGAAGGATCTGTGGTGATGAGCACCATATGAGGTGAGCGTTATCTCATCTGCTCGCACGGCCAGCTACACGAACGTCTCAAATTGATGATAACGAGCAAAGTAATCACTTTTATACTGACCACTTGACTGAGATAAAGACTTCTTAAGCTGTGAAGGTTAATCGAATTATTCCAATGACGCAATATTAAGGAGGGCGCCATGTATTTTTCCTGTTTTCAAAAATATCAGGAATGTTCTACTGTATATGTGTCAGTCAAACTATACGCTAGCTTCACTGTAAATTTTAAGGAGTTGAATCAACTCTAAAAGTGTCATTCTGTCACCGTTTTTCGTAACAGAATAACTCTTATGGACGTGATTCAACTCCTTGTAATTTACAGTGTTGCTGTACCATAACATACCATACAATACAATAGTAAGTCGTATTATTTTCAGAACATACCATACCATAACATATATGTACAGTAAACAACGTACCATATTACACCGCACCAACACCATACCACACCATACATACCATACAATACCACTCGGTAAAACAGATTGGTTAAAATAACATGCAGTTTGAATTGGTGGTCTCAGTGCACTTATTTGACCAATATTTTACTAGTTAAAACAGCCAAAAATTGGGTTATTTTAACCAATTTTTCCGTTGTTTTGACCAAATATTGGTCGAAAGAAAATGCATCTGTGTCAACCAATTGAAATGAGTTATTTTAACCAATCCGTTCACACAAAAATAATAAAATAATATCTACCATAACCAATCCGTATACATAAAAATAATAAAAGAATATCTACCATAGCATACAATACCACACCATACTACAGTATATATGAAAGTTCAACCGTTTTACAACAGATCTCAATGCATTTTACAGAAAAGAAAATTGTTCAGTACATGGAACTATAGTTACCACAGTAACAAATGATACAGTTCTATACATAGTTATTAATGTTTTTTCGGTATAAATGAAATTTTCCAAACGTGGAAATTGAGATGGAACTGCTCCTGTTTATCTCTAAAGATGCATGTATGTAAATTTCGCTCTAAATTCCGCCAACCATGCACCATAGATATCTTATATACACTATAGACAGTGCATCTAATTATTCTGCAATTCAAAAATTGAAGCCGTGATTGCAGACTCAGGATATTCCCATGAAATGAGAAGACTCGTATGTTTTCTACTTCTTAAACAGGGAACTTAAACATTAAGTTAAACCTATTCCAAATACATTTTCAAACTATTCAAATGATGAAAGTTATTGTTTTTTAAGCGTTTATTAGCGAGTGGGAAACTTCAACATGGCCGCCATCTATTCAAATGGGGGTAACCGCTGGAATATTCTTGGCTTCAATTTTACTAAAAGAGATGCGCTATCTATAGTGTATATAAGATATCTATGACATGCA
>CACRXK020015592.1:0-12088 GCA_902702795.2 Paramuricea clavata
CATCATCACCTACATAAATTAAAAATTTTACTTTTTCTTTGGGAGCCGAATTCCACAGTTCACATGCAACTGCTGGTTCCATGGCTTTGGATGAACCAACATGATTCTTTCTGCAGTCATGTCTCCTTGGCTGCTTGCCTTTTTTCTTTGCATGATCGCACACTCTACATGATTTGCACTTTGTTGCATATGCCAAAACATTACCTGTTCCTAATCCCATTGCTACTCCCTGTCCGGTCATTGAATTGTGTCCTTTACCCCGCTTCTGCCATCTCATATCATAAGATACTGGTATGCCAACCAAGCCGTTCTCATCTGCAACTTCCCCGTTTTCCTCAGCCATATCCTTTTCCCTTTCAATGTTTGTTTTGCAGCTTTTTTGTGCCAAGTCCTCGACAGCTTTTCCAACTTCTCGTTCTCGTGACTTGAATGTCCTGTTGTTCATCGTTGGTACATTCATTGTTGCAAATAGGTTATTCAGGTGGGTATTACCAATACCAGCTTGAAGTGAACCAAGTACTGCTCTAGAATTAATGTTGAAGGTTAATCGTCCACGTTGTCCACTTCTGTGTTCAGAAGATGTTTTAACCTTGTTGATTTTGCCACATAGATTGCATTTGATATAAAAGATGCTTGCAACACCAACCATATCTTCCTTTATGATGTTGTTCAATGACAATGGGCCTGAAATAAGATAAGTATATTAAATTGTAATGTAACATAAATGTAACTGTAACCCAATTTTTCAACATATTATCTAGATGCTGGAATGCAATCAATAGCACATCAATATGGAATATCAAGAAAAATCCTGCAGCTGGGAGATTTAGGTTGATCAATGGAAGGAAAATTTTATTTTGGAAGTATACATCAGCTTAGTCTGATAAAAGCACAAACCTTTAGAACAATAACTGCAAGTCGAAAGACCCTTTTGCAATACTTGTACATCAACAATACGGCAACCAAGAGGAATGTGGGGAGACATTTTCAACTTGGCTCTACAATTTTTGGAGAAATGGTTGATATTAATTTATTTGCTTTAACTAAAATCCTTGCCTTGCCCTTAGTTCAAAGTCTGTAATGTAAAAATATTGTCATTGTTGATTTCAAGCAAATGATATTACCTGTAATTTATTAAACACTCACCTGTGTACTGCGTGTTGTTCTTTTTGATGGTGGGCATAAATCTTCATTTGCGTTTTCATCGAAGTTTAATCTTCGTTTTGCATTGCCAATAATGGCATTACTTTCGAGAAAGTTGTTTTTTTTTTTATTTCTTCTCGCAAACTTCCCACTAGCGTTTCTGTTTTGCCAAAGTGTGTTCGTTGATGGAGTACGTGAAACTTCATTCGTGTCATCTGTCCCCGCTTGAATTTTTTTTAGCGAAAATACGGTGCAAAAAGCCGTAACTATAAATCCAGTTGCTTGCCAGAAATGTACGCGTTCGCCTCGATCATCGCTGTCGATTTTTGACGCTAGAACGTGCCTGCCGCTACGCTCGTTAATAAAATGACTGCAATTGAACGGCTTTTTCCTCGTTAAATAATATTTCTACACTTCTGATGTATTGTTGAAACGGAAATTGCGGAAATTTGCGAAGAAACGATGCCAATTAAATGCCATGTTTGTTTATTTTTAAATTTCCCGGCAATTTTTAATTTTAGGCATTTAATCCACGCGCGGATTTTCCACTCCTCGTAATTCCCTCGCGCGATATTCGCACGCGTGATTTAGCAATAACGCGTGCCCATTCTCCGTTAAATTAAAAGTGTATTGAGCCACCTTAAACTACAAAACAAATGTTCACATTGACAGGCAAGCATTGGTGTAATTCGTTGAAAAAGTCCGGGCCATTAAAGTCACAACTCACAAAGTTAGGAAACAAAACTCCCTCAATACGTGGAGTTGGGATGTTCGCTTGGCAACCAGTTATTGCAAGGAATAATAATTTATAGAAACGCTGAAGTAACAGATTAGCGGTTAACAATTAATGCATGGTTTACTTCGTTATTTAAGATGAGATACCTTTCTTCCTCTAACAATTATTCAATATTCCCACTCAGTACACACAAATCAGTAAACGGAAAATAAAAGATTAAGAACAACTGATAAAAATTACGGAGCGGTTGCAGTCTCATGTAACTCGTCTATCGTGACTACGGTTGAAAGGCATAAAGCAATTATTGAAGTATACTTGCATTTAATATTTCCGTAAAGACAAGGATGAAAGTGCAATTTGCATCGCTATTCACTATATTCATGCAGAGAATGTCAAACACATCCCAAAGGCAAAGACTATAGTAGTAGTAGTATAGTATAGAACTTTGGTATAGTTTTTATTCAATTTATAGACATTTGCTAAACAATAACTATATGTTTTGATATATGCATGTTTAATTGTAATATTGACAAATAAACTAAGCTATCCTTATTAACATAACTGAATATTCATTCGTTTTCGTTGAGTTGTGCATGTTAACTAATAGCAAATAAACGTATCACCGCTAACAATTAACATTTGTCCCAAAATAAACTTCAAAACAGATGTTGCATTTAACGTTATAAATCGGTCACAATAAAGAAACCTAAATGTGATAGGCTGTTGACTTTTTCACACAAAGTCACAAAAAAGCCATTCCAACTACGGCTGTTGTACATTGTAAGCTACCTTAATTTCACGCATCATAATACTTACGCTGCATAATGCAAGCGAACTCGACCAACGACCTGTTTAACGATCAAAAGAAAATATTTTAATATTTAAATTGATTCATTTCCTGGTGCAAAAGTTTTTCAATTGAGATAGAATCCTCACGAACTTTAGCCTGTGTACAAAACATAATCCGAAGATTAGCATCTTGAAACCCAAAATATGAGTCAAACAAGAAAGTGAGTGAGTAATATTAGTCTCATGATGATTTTGTAATAAAATCGAAATTTTACTCACTCACTTTCTTGTTTGACTCATATTTTGGGTTTCAAGATGCTAATCTTCGGATTATGTTTTGTACTATATTTTTGAAATTGTCGGCTGGTATTGGTTTCTAGCCTGTGTGATTGGCGATTTTAAAGGGGTTGGGATGAGCTGGCCTGAAACTAAACCGCTAGCAACGACGAATATATACACGAACTTGCAATATAGGCGTTTGTAGTCTTATACTTAATTTAACACCCCAATATATGTTTTTCTTGTTTAACTAGAAGGCACTCGAAGACTGCATACCTCCGCCAGCGGAATTAAGTTATGTATCATGCATACATTATACAACAGGTTAATTACGCATTTGGTTTACTCTGCCATGCAGCAAAGCAAGACAAACGTTTGCCAATTTCTCATCCAAGTTTCATCCACATTTCCTATTGTCCTAGCACATTGGCCCATTAGTCTCACAAATTTTCGTATTAATACGTTTGATATTTTATTAGGTTATCGTGCTGACATAGCCTCCTCCGCAGGCCTCTCTATGGGTTTTAGCCTGGAAATGGGTTTTGAAAAAATAAGTTTCTAGCTTCCAAACTATTTCCCATCACCCGATTCCTCGGGTGGGATGCCTGCGGAGGAGGCTAGTGCTGACAGACAACCACACATACATACACAACTTATAACTGCGGATGAAAACATAGAGACCTGGCGGAGGTATAATAAGCAATACAAAGAGAAGTTATGGGCCTGTTCCAAACACATGATATACAACTATTTCAATTAAGGTGGTCCCTTAAACAAAATGTTGGGCATCCATTTAGTATACACAGACGGGAGGGTGGGGGTACAATATAGAATCACAAATTTGCAAAGTTTTTAGACCATATCTCTATATTGATAATAATAATGACACACTCACCAATTCTTCGAATAACTTTTTTCCTAAACCGAGCACATTATTTACACCATTTTGCTGCACATACACTCGGTCCTATAGAACGAAAACCACATATCTACGTTGAATATATAACTGACAGTCGTGACAGACATCCATGTTTCGGCGTGGTACACATCTAGATACGAGGATGACCACCGTATATCCGCGAGTTTGCTCTCACAAGCGCATGTGGTACAACGAGTGAAATGAATATAACTGGAACGCAACCTTCAGATAAACAGCCAATCTTGTTCTTGAAGCCAAATCCACAGGGAGTCCAACTAAATGAATATGAATAAAACATATTAATTAAACGTAATATGAATAAAACATCATAACGTAATAAATTTAAATTATTGCACTTACTTGTATAAATCATAAGAGCTTGCATTTACAAGGAATAGCTTCAACAGGGCGTTTATATATGCTCAGAAACATTGATTAGAACGATTGTTCATATATGGCGAAAAATTGACAAAACGAAAATATTACATGACGTTCCACCAAAAAGAACAGAAAGGATTGCGGGCGCGAACGGAAGGCGAGGGTAATAGATATTAGCACAAAATAAATAATAAGACATTAGTGAGCTTAAGCAAGCGACGTTTTTGACAACACGGACGTCGACCGGAAGTAAAGTTGACGTTTTTCACCAATCACAGCCCTTGACCCAGTCTTCTGACGTTATTCATGCCATTCGTGTTGTCAAAAACGTCACTTGCTTAAGCTCACTATTAATAGCCTTTTCGCTCGCGCGCCCGAAATCCATTCTGTTATTTTCGTTGGAACGTCATGTAATATTTTCGTTTTGACAATTTATTCGCCATATTTGAACAATCGTTCTAATCATAGAATAAAGATCCACATAGAAGGGCAACTTACGTCGGAAGCTTTGAAGTTTTTGTCCTCGCGCATGTCGCATTACGCATGTTGGCCGCCATTTTCCTAGCCAGTCAATGACATTTTCTGGCCAATAAACACGCTGTACTGGCTGGCTGCTCCGCCTTCTGGCCAGTAAATTGCATATTTTTGCATAAAAAAACGAGGACACGTTGCACCACTGAGTTGCCCTTCTGTTACTGATCTTTATTCTGTGGTTCTAATCAATGTTTCTGAGCATATATAAGCGCCCTGTTCAAAGCTATTCGTTGTAAATGCAAGCTCTTATGATTTATACAAGTAAGTGCAATAATTTAAATTTATTACGTTATGATGTTTTATTCATATTACGTTTAATTAATGTTTTATTCATATTCATAACACAGCTCTTTATAGTTGGACCCCCTGTGCCAAGTCTGGGGGTCAAGACTCGCGTGCTAATGCCCTGTGATACTCTCGCGTAAATAATTATTAGAAAAAATAAGAAAACAACAAACTAAAAGTAAAGTCTAGGGGAACTCCAGTCAAATACAAGTGTGGTTTATATGAAAGATCTTCCCCTTATTAGAATGTTCCTCAAGTATTTCGGTCTAAATATAATATTATTATATACACAAGGTCTGGATATGAGGTATTCTGCAATCTGATTGGTTCTCTACTAGCAGAATATTAGCTCATATCCTGCTGGTAGAGAAAAACAAAATAGCGGCTCAAACTGAATTTCCGACGTTTGCAAACGAGAAAACGGCAAGTTGTTCGCTTTTTATAGCTTTTTCAAGATTAAAAACACAATGAAAAAACTCCCACAAATTGTTTACAGGTTAGCAAATGAATTTTTAAAATTTAGAATGGTTAAAAATATATATTTTTTAAAAAATAATCGGCCGAAAGAGCGAAGATAAAAGCATAAACAAAATAGAAAAATATTGAAAATAACAGAAAAGCAAAGTCTGTGAATTCAGACCTTGTGTCTATATACGCGCCTAATCGGCTATGAGCTCATATTCGACTCGAGTTCGTAGAATAACTGTTAAATAATAAAGGAGAAATTGCTTGTCAAAGTTTTCGATTTTGTCAAATTTGGGCGCCATGTTGTTCTTTTCACTGCAGACTCGGATTTGTCCAGCGCCCTCATTTTTGACGTCATTGCGTGCTTCGAAAGTGTTGTTCATATAGAAAAGAATATCGATTATTTCTCTGCTTCTAATTCTTTAATTAACGTGAGTTTAGACCGATTTAAAAGATATATTTTTCTGAAGAAAATATTTTACCTTACCGAGCTTCTGGCTGGGTCATGTTCATGCTGGTGTACCGCGTGTATGGAAAGCTTGCGCAGAATTAAATAATTATATGTTGCGGTTGTTGCCCTGTGTGGATCTGGCTCTTGTTGGACTCTCGGATTCAATTTGCACGAATATCGATGCTGCGTTTGCGTTCACCAAAGATTTATCTGTTTATGCGACTTCTGTTTGCTCACGTATGCGAGCAATCGTGGCCATGGATTTATATCAATTTTAATCGAAGAGAGTCGTCACTCGCGAGGTCACTCGTATGAATGCATGCATGGGTGTCTTTTACTGCTAGCATGTCTTTAACAATTTGTTTAAGTTTGCGAATTGGATCAGCCTGTCCTTGATTTAGGGCTTGAAGGCTGAAGCAGACTGCTACAAGCAGTTTCAGTCGTTGAAAACATTTTGTTATTTATTGTGCAATTACTGTAAATAGACGTCTTCCTTTTAGCGATTCTTTGACTTGCGAGTTTGCGTCAAGCCATTTGCATATATGAAATGAATTTAGACATCAATAATATAAAATAATGTTACCTAGATAATTCTGAGGGCAGACTACATGCTGGGCTACTATCATTATGTCGCACGAGAAGTGTTTATAGAACTATATTTGTCTGTTGGCTGTAACCTGAAGTTCAGGTGATGCGATTTAAATAAAGTACGATGAGATTTTATAAAAAAACACAATCCTTACAAAAGAATTGTTTTATAACAGACAGGCTAGCACAGGGTTTTAAACATTCATTGTAGTGTTGGGTTCAATATGGGTTTTATTGCTGCCGAGCGTCAGCGAGGCAGCACACTATTCTTGACGTACTAGGGTTTCCCCAGAGTCCTTTCGACCCAGTCTTTCGCGCGACCTATGTATTGTCGAGATCTCGACTTGTGTCTGTCTGTCTGTCTGTCTGTCTGTCTGTCTGTCTGTCTGTCTGTCTGTCTGTCTGTCTGTCTGTCTGTCTGTCTGTCTGTCTGTCTGTCCATTTTTCCAGGGGAAATAATTAAGCTTCAGGGACATTTTTAAATGAGGGGGGCGGGCAAATATAGTTATATTTTGTATTGCGCACACATGCTTCAATTCCTCTCAAGATTTTACGAGCTTTTTAGTATGGATGCAAATTAAACGATCTACAATATTTAGAATAATTCGGGTAAGGATGGTTTTATTTCTTTCTGTTGACATACATGAAAGCGTTGAACTTTTTAGTATTCGATAAATATAGGAGTATTTCATGAGTTTATTTAATAACAGCCCACTATAGGCACTAACGTAGCAACTAATCGATTGATCAAAACAACATTTATAAAGTCATTCAATGTCCTCATACCATAGATATCTCATATACACTAGATAGCGCATCCCACCCTGTAGGCAGGCGAAAATTGAAGCCTGATCGCAGTCGCAGTTTACGTGCGGCGGCCATATTGGTCGTTCCCACGGAGCGTGATAATTTGTATATTTTGTATTGCGGAAATGGACAAAGTTGACAATAAATCCTCTTTTATGCAGTCAATTTTGGTTTTTCAAGTGTGCAACTTGTTGTAAATAATGCCAGATCGTTGGAGCTTCATATTGTGAATAACGGGTAGGTAGAATTTAATTATTTTTTTTCGAAAATATCAATATAGGAGTGTTTTATCAGATATATAACGCGAGGCGCAGCCGAGCTTTATACATCTGATAAAACACGACAACGAGTGTTTTGAATAGCTTAAAATACGACTACAAAAGAATACTAATTAGGATGAACCATAGTATAATCATGCTAATTAAGATGAACAATTATATAATGCCACATGTGTTTTATCAGATATAAAGTCATCCCACGTGACATATTATGGCTGACATGACTGATGACTTGCCACAAAGTTTATGAATTGTTAATGAGTATTTTAAGTATATTTATTACATACATACATACAACATATCATATATTATTTTATAGTTCCATGGAATCACATCAAGATTAAAATGTATTAGAAGCTAGAGAAGAATAATTGCAACTTAATATATTCGCAGGCAATATAACATAATTGCTATTGCTTTTTGTAAATGCAGTTGATAATCAAACTTTCTAAAACCTTCAATTGTATGAATGCTTCAAACTATCTTTAATATTTGATCTTAAGAAATATTTCTTTCTGTTGAGTCCTAGACCTTTTGTTTTTAATTCAAGCAATCAAACTGCCAAATTACTGTAATTATTAACAGCATAGGACATTAATAATCAGTTGAATTTTCGAACTGCTTTGGGAAACCCTATTTTGTAATGAGACACATTACTTCTTGCATTATTGTATATTGTAAGGTCAATGGAGTAAACTGCTTGATGCACAGTATATTTTATAATCTTAAATATAGTTGCACTCACTATTGTATAAATAATTCTATTGTTATATAAAGTATTACTTTTGACTTTGTGTAATAATATTTCCTAATTATTTGACTCATCAGATGCACAATAATTAAACTTTTCTAAAAAAAATAAAATAAATTTGCCAGTACTCTCAGGAATTGAAAACATGATAAACTCTCAATTTTTGCCTTTTGAGTTTAGTGGTTACTGTAAATATTACTGTAAAAAAAAATTTGGAGACCTGAAGAAGTTTTGGTGCCAATTGAAATTAAAAATTTGAATTAAACTCAGAAACTTTCATAGCAATGGGTGAAGTCATTCCTGATGCAAAAAGTATAAGAAGTAATAGTCATAGTCCAGTAAACGAAGCATTTTTTTTAGGCGAGGTTCGACAAAATTTGTAACAAAGCCCATTCACCTTAAATTTGTTTACATGCGTCCAAATAGTACACACATAAAAATCCACCCAAATCCGACCATGGCAACCTCTTTATTTCGACCATCCAAAATCCAAGATGGCCGCCAAATCCAAGATGGCCGCCATTTTTGAACAAAAACCAAAATAAAACAGTTACACAATTACACTTGGTGGAGTTAAGCCTCTAGGCATGTTTATTGCCTATCAATACATGTAAAACCGGCATTGAATCGAAATCTGAGCTTGCAAATCATATTTTTTTTAAAGTTGTTAAATCCAAGATGGCCGCCAAATCCAAGATGGCCGCCGTCAAGCTTATTTAGATATGTATTAGGCACCATTTTCCACAGAAATGCAAATAAATTCCGAATACTAGATACTTAGATTATTTAACATTATTTTCATGTGTAAAATCTTTTAATAAAAGCAATAAAACCCATTTACAAGGGGACAGCTCTTCGTATAAAAAAGGACTGGGAAAGACACTGGAAATGATTTTTATTGCTCAACTAAAATGTGTTTCTTGCGGGCTTTATAAAAGTGAGCCAGTGTATCATACCGCAGTTCTTCCTTGACGAAACACATTCCCTTTTTTTTTTCAGATGGGGCAAATTTTGATATGTTTGCAACACTCGTAATTCTACTTATAAATCTCGAAGAAATTAAAGTTCACGTCAGATATCATCATCAGCGGCAGCATCAAAATCCTCACGATCCACTCGCGGAGAGTTTAGATACGCAATGCCCTTTCATTGGCCGCACGCTGGAGTGCACTGAAGACCGTTCTTGAAGCAGGTGCAATATTGTGTATCACATCTGCCACCACAATTACATCTGATGTTTCGCAGGAGCTGCGCTGGGGCTGCTGGCTCTGACATCGGCACAGGAACAAGGCCTGTTGAGGATCTCGCCCATCCCCACTCCTCAGGAGGAATATCGTTCCCTTTCCATGCCTGTACCTGGAGAAAGACACTTGTGACTGTGAAATCGGGCGGCGTCTGATGTCGGCGGAAGCTTCTCTGGTGGTACATATCCAGCTGCTGTGGCCACGTTCGTTTGAAATCTTTGGAGCCTTGCAGTTTTCAAATCATCTACTTGGCTTCCATACATGATGAGTAGGGCCCTTTCGCCAGCTGTTTCTAGGGCCACTTTTGAAGACTCGCTTGCCATAAACGTTGCAGCACTTTCTGCCAGGGCAGCATATTTCTTCAGAAACCCACTTTCCCGATTCCATGTGGCCTTGAGGTCGTATCACAGCCGCTAACAGCATGGAGAAAAGGAAGTGACTCTGACAGCTTAACATCCACTCTGCGCTTGATGGTGCTAGCGCAGACAGTTCGTTTTGCAGCGACCATGTATACATCACTAGCAGCAGGATCTGTGTGGTGAACTAGCAACTGGAAAACATCAGAATCTTCTGCAACGACTGCTACTGGACTTCATAAGGCATATGCACAAGCCCTCTGACAAATCTTGTAGTCTGCATCTCCTGTGGCGTGCTCAACATGGATTCCAGCTCGACCCATTTCGTCAGCGAGGACATGTCTGAGATAAGAAAACTGGTAGAGGTTTTCAACAAGTGCAGTGTATTCAACACGTCCTCCGCGAAAATTGTAAGCTTATCGACTGGACTAATTACCAACGACTCCGTGAATGCTGATGATGCAAAGTCGGCGGAGCTAAAGTTCTGCAGTCAATGGTTGGCGAGACGGTCTCAGCGTATTCGTTTTCACAGAAGAATCAAGTCAAGACCCTTGCCTCTGGAGGACAAGTATAGCTGGATCCCCCAACACTTGTATCAGCGCCTTCGTCTCATGGGTGTCGGAGACATCCCTCTCTCTGAATTACTCGGCTACGAACTGTGCTCTCTACCGGCCGCTCTTTTTGACAACTACATGCGCATGAGAACCGGCGACAAAGCAAAGCTAATTCACCATTTAGTCAAGCTCGTCCCTGAAAGTGTTGTTTCGACACTCCCCACTACAGGCCTGCGGAATATCATCGACGGAGAAGGGCCGCTTCACAAGTTCGCATGGCCAAAGAATTCCACGTACGCTGAAATATGCACTCTGTACGTTCGACATGTGAGTAGCAGCTACGCCAATGCCACGGTGATTTTTGATGGATATCATGGCCCCAGTGCAAAAGACGAAGCACATCGACGTCGATCAAGCAACGACGTTTGCGCAACAGTGTCCGTTACCAAAGAAATGCACCTGACGATGTCCAAGAAAGCTTTCCTTGGGAATTCCTCCTCGCTGACGAAATGGGTCGAGCTGGAATCCATGTTGAGCACGCCACAGGAGATGCGACTACAAGGTTTGTCAGAGGGCTTGTGCGTATGCCTTAGGAAGTCCAGTAGCTGTCGTTGCAGAAGACTCTGATGTTTTCCAGTTGCTAGTTCACCACACAGATCCTGCTGCTAGTGATGTATACATAGTCGCTGCAAAACGAACTGTCTGCACTAGCACCATCAAGCGCAGAGTAGATGTTAAGCTGTCAGAGTCACTTCTTTTTCTCCATGATGTTAGCGGCTGTGATACGACCTCAAGGCCACATGGAATCGGGAAAGACGCCGCCCGATTTCACAGTCACAAGTGACTTTCTCCAGGTACAAGCATGGAAAGGGAACGATGTTCCTCCTGAGGAGTGGGGATGGGCGAGATCCTCAACAGGCCTTGTTCCCGTGCCGATGTCAGAGCCAGCAGCCCCAGCGAAACATCAGATGTAATTGTGGTGGCAAATGTGATACACGATCTTGCACCTGCTTCAAAAACGGTCTTCAGTGCACTCCAGCGTGCGGCCAATGAAAGGGCATTGTGTGCCTAAACTCTCCGCGAGTGGATTGTGAGGATTTTGATGCTGCTGCTGATGATGATATCTGACGTGAACTTTAATTTCTTCAAGATTTATAAGTAGAATTACGACTATTGCAAACATATCAAATTTTGCCCCATCTGAAAGAAAAAAAGGGAATGTGTTTTGTCAAGGAAGAGCTGCGGTATGATACACTGGCTCACTATTATAAAGCCCGCAAGAAACACATTTTAGTTGAGCAATAAAAATCATTTCCAGTGTCTTTCACGGTCCTTTTTTATACGAACAGCTGTAAATGGGTTTTATTGCTTTTATAAAAAGATTTTACGCATGAAAATAATGTTAAATAATCTAAGTATCTAGTATTTGGAATTTATTTGCTTTTCTGTGGAAAATGGTGCCTAATACATATCTAAATAAGCTTGACGACGGCCATCTTGGATTTGGCGGCCATCTTGGATTTGGCAGCCA
>CACRXK020015593.1:0-12088 GCA_902702795.2 Paramuricea clavata
GTTATCGTAATGGCAAGCGTGGAAGACATGGAAAAGCTAAATGAAACAAAGCTATTTTCTTTTCAAATTTGCATGAAAACAGTACCATTTGTTTATTAAATTCAATCAGGTGAAAACTA
This sequence comes from Paramuricea clavata, assembly GCA_902702795.2. NCBI lineage: Eukaryota > Metazoa > Cnidaria > Anthozoa > Malacalcyonacea > Plexauridae > Paramuricea > Paramuricea clavata. Next base: position 120 of record CACRXK020015593.1, read on the forward strand.
GGCCGTATAATTGTTTTGTAGATTCTAAAGGCGAGGGACATTTTAAGAAAATTATAGAAGAGAAAAGCGATATGTGTACAGTGTGATTTTCTCATGCTCACTAAAATCCGTGAAGTAGTAGCCAATTTTTGATGTGTAATTTAGATGCACTGTCTGTATGAGACCTAAATAATTTGTTCTTGTTCCGGTTGTTTCGCTGGTTTCGTTCCGGGGGTTTCGTTCCGGTTGTTTCGGGTTTTGGTACATGCCAAAAAATTTGCACATGGACATGGTAAAAGTTTGCACATGCCGACACGCCGTCGTCTTCTGCACTCGGAGCACTTTATAGATAGAACAACACAACTATATGAAAACAGGGTTTTTTGTCCTTGTAGTATAAGTTAGGAGTCGCATTTCTTGGCGATGTACAAAACCTGAAGAGTCAGGCAACATCAAAACATCTTCAATGTCATCATCTTTCTTGTTTTTCTTGTCTTTTTTCTTTCTTGTCTTTTTTCTTTTTTTTTCTTACAAGTTCTCAACTTACTGGCTAAAAATTCGATGAAAATCTTGTCCGTAGTCAGCACTATACGGAAAACAAGTTCCACGTCATCGTCATAGCTCGGCTACGGTTAATTAAAAGCAGCCGTGGAACTCAGAAACGCTATGGAAATTCAACAGGCTGTTGTGCATCACAATTAACTAAACAATTCATAGTATGTTAACATAGGACGAAAGAGCTGTTATTTAGTTTTTCTATGATATTTTTTTTAAACCGCAACGATGAGAAATGGCCATATACTCGTCAAATAAACATTTTCGGTCGAAATCACATTCTTCCACCGTTGGGAATTGAAAATACATTAATTATGCAAAGTTAATCAATCCAAAAGTACCGCGAGTCTGCTGCAAGGTTCTTGTTCGACCGGCAATTTTTATTTGACGAGTATGTGGCCATTTCTCATCGTTACGATTTAAAAGAGTATCATTGAAAAGCTAAATAACTGTTCTTTCGTCCTATGTAAAAATTTAATTGTTTAGCCACGTTCATGATGCACGACAGCCTGTTGAATTTCCATAGCGTTTTTTTTAGACACCCTGTATACGCTGATGAAGTGCACTGTATAGTATTGTTCATTTCGTCAGAAGCACTATTTGATGATGATCAGTGTTTGTTACTTTTTGAAAATCCAAGCAAATTAATCAGATAAACACATTAGGGCCATTTATACGAGAGAAAATAAGTCGCGCGACTTAACTAATTCGCGTCTTATTTAAGACACGAAAACATTCGTATAAATGGTCAATTTCTGTTAAGTCGCGACTTATTTTGGACCAGCATAAACCCCTGTTCTTATTTTAGTTGCGACTTACATTGGTCACGAACAAATTGACCATTTTTATACGATTGTGTTCGTGACTTAAATAAGGCGAGTCTTAAGTCGCGACTTATTTTCTCTCGTATAAATAGCCCTATTTAGTTTATATACGCTGCGAAAGGGGAGGGAGGCTGCCCTTCCAATAATTTCTGAAAGCATCTTAACCTATAACCTGAATAAGTTCCAATACACCCTTCTGGAAAGTGGCCATACAATTGCGTTTAGAGCCATTTCATCTTGTTGCAGGTGAGACAATTACGAAACCACACAGTTACAACTGATACTGATCCAAAAGACCATTATATAATTAGGTCATGAGACAAGGTAAAAGGCTCCAAAGACAAAATATCTAGGCTCTGTAGCCAAGGCTAAGTACTTTTCTAAAGGGCGTATTATGTTCATCTTCACCATGGTTACAGTTTACGTTTGATAGAAAACAAATACCTTGAAATGAACATGCTGTGGTCTAGGTGGACCCGATATATTGTTGCCGTTGTTCTCGTTGGGAAAGAGAGCCTGTTCGCAGGCTAGAAAACAAATTTCTTGCACTAGTTTACACCCTAAGTATTTGCAACCCCATTATTCCAAATAATAATATAGCTAATTAATAATAATATAGCTGATTAATAATAATATAGCTAATTAATAATAATATGGCTAATTCATAATAACATAGCCAATTAATAATAATATAGCTGATTAATGTAGTTATTGAAGCAGTATTTGTAATACGGGTGGACAATTGTACGTCTGTGTATCTGCCCAATGCAATATATCATAATATAAATTATTTAAATATTAATGTATATATTTAGTAATTAGTTTAATTGCATTTATCTGATAATTATGTATTGATTAATAGTTACAACTGTTACTTGAATTTACTACCAAACATAAAACAATATACAAAAAGAGGAATAATATAATAGAAAGTGTAAATAAATCATGTTCAATTAAATAATTACATACTGTATCAGGTTATCATTCCCTTACAAAAATTCGACATGATTTCATATGTGTGAAATTTCACATGTGAATTTGGAACATGCATGTGATTTTTCACATGTGAAGTTATGTGAAACACATGTGAAATTATGTGTTTCACATGTTCCAAATTCACATGATTTCACATTTGAAACACATAATTTCACATGTGAAACTTCACATGTTCCAAATTCACATGTTCCAGTTCCACATGTGAAATTATGCAAAGCTTCACACATGCACATTTAAACTTGTCAAACAGTGAAATATATATGCAGGAAGTTCAAATAATTTATTTTTACACTTAATTTCTACAAATGTTTAGCTACCGTACAAAATAATTTATAATAAGGAAAAAAAACGCTATGGCCCAAAAGTGCAAAGACGAAAGAAATGATGATGCGAAAAGAAGAAAAATTGCAGACGACATTTGAACTGCTAAGTTGTTTTTTTTCCTTATTATAAATTATTTTGTACGGTAGCTAAACATTTGTACTGTAACTCCATGTACAGTCAGTTAACATAGCTCTTCGCATGCAGCAATATGAGCAATTCCCCTTCTGTCCAACCTTTTAACTTTGCAGCTTAGCTTACAGTCAACATTGATTTGGGGGAGCGGGGTGTTAAATGCGCAACATGACTTTCCATGGAATTTATCGTAGGGGGCATGCGAATTTCGTATAGAGGAGAAGGTAGTCTCATGATCATGTTATGCCCAAGATTGTAGATTCCTGGTAACAAATGACCGCGTAGCTCAGTTGGCAGGGCATTGGGCTAGTATTCCAAAGGTCGTAGGTTCGATTCCCACCGTGGCCAGGCATATTTTCCAAGCTTGCCCGGTGTGGATATACACTCAGAGTAACATCACAAGCATCATATTCATCTGAGTACATAACACCAACACAGAAGAAAAAAATGTAAATGTTATTGTAACATAATTCTTCAGATAAAATGTTCTTGCACCTCTTGGTTTGATTTAGCATTTCAAAAATAATTGTATTGTTGATTTCTTATAGTAAGAAATAGTTATCATGCATTTTCATTTTCATTGCCACATAGACATAGTGAGAATCCTTTTTCGTTTCGAAGGAGTGCCTTCCGTCAGGAGTTATAGGGACCGAGTTAGCTCTCCTTTAAGGCCTTGTCACACTTTTTGCGTATGAGAGAAACGTATGAGAAGCGTATGAAAATTAATGAAATAATTTTCATACGCACAAAAACCCTTTGAAATGCCAGCGTATGCAGAGTACGTACATCTGGCGTACCTCTAGCGTATTCAGCGTGCGCCTAGAGTATGCTTATCGTATTAACCATACGTCCGAATACGCACAAAATTTTAAGCATCCTTTAAAAAAGTTTCTGCCTCGCCGTATGCCAGCGTATATCACCGTATGCGACCGTGCTTGAAACGTATACAACCTATGCCTAACGTACCACTAGCGTATGTCAGCGTTTTCCAGCGTATGAGTGATATTTTTCATACGCTGGCATGCGCTAGTACGATACGCAATGGTGTGACAGAGCCTTTACCAAGGACCATAACTATAGGAGTTTAGATTGACCGAATCGAGCACCGAAGGCTTTATGAATCTTTAGTGGGGGGGGGGGCGATCTGGGGCATGCCCCCACAGAAAATTTTATTTTCTATGGCTTAGAAACACTATTTCTTGCATTGTGAGAGCAGCTTTAACAGAAATTTATTTTCACTACAACTTTATACTCCAATATTTAATTTTTACTCACATTAATTAGAATAATTTATTCTCTAATAATTAGAATAATTTATTCTTGGGCTGTCAACGTGATCAAACACTATCGCCGAAACATTTTTTCTAACAAAATGAAGTGTCCCTGGTAATATTTAATCTAATCTAATCTAATCATGGGAGATAACTAGTAACATCCGTTTTGAACTTGTTTTAAATTAACCTGCGATCACACTCTGTATTACATAAGTCTTCATCCATTCGCTTTCCATCCAATCTAAATGTCCCAGGAGAAATGTCACGGCAAGAATCTAATTATAGTTACCCACTAAATATATGATTATCTAATTAGCATTAACCAATTAAGACGACAGTCACGACACAATTAAATATATATGGCCTGATATTCATGCTGTAGAAATAACCCATCAGAACTACAACCGAAATCCGGTTGTACTTCATTTTTCTTCGCTCGCCGTCAGAAAAATAAAGGCCTGACGCACGTTGGTTTAAAATATTGTTCCTGCATCTTACAAAGTTGGTTGATTCATAGCTATAGTTATGCTTTTACCGAGACGAATTTTATCCGTGTCGGAGACTTTTCAGGCGTGCTTGCTTGCCAAACCATGAAACCAAAGCAGCTGGACTGAATACTAGTGTGGCAAAGTTTAAAACAAATGTGTCACATTTATCGCTGCCCAAAATGAAAAATGACACACGTCGACAAATCTTCGCTCACACGCAGAAAATGCTTTCAGAAAAGTTTAGATTTCAAACTTTCCAGGCAAGAATTCCTCTAAACCCTAAAACCAGTCATCCGGAACCTTCCTGTATGGCTATGAGCTATGGCTTGGGTATATTTATAGGCGGGTCAGTCTCGGTCGTTGCGTTATATGGAAAATACACCCGTCCGATTTTGGGTCAGTCGAGTATGGTTCGCTTCATATAAGCAGCCCCGTAATCATAGATTTTACGCGAGTATCGACAACAACGCGGTTTTCTATATCTACACATTGCGGTCGGTGCCAAACCCCAAAGTTTAAAAGTTTCGTTATTGTGTTTTCCAAGTACATGTACATTATTTACACATGCATGCACGCACTTAAAAGCGAAGAGAGTTTCATAACATCTATTACAATATTAATGCCAAAAAACTGAAGTTTACACATGTCAGTTTTATGTCACACGCGGTCACGAAGTTCAAATTGTTTGCAACTTTGAGTTTTGCGGTTCATAAGGTTATAAAAAGGCTTAGAAGGATTTTCATGATATTTTAGTCATATTTTTTTCATCGATATGTTTAGCTCCAACCCCTCTTGAAATGGAACGCAATTATAACAGTGAAAAGATAAGAACTTCTGAGTCTCTTGCATAGATATCTATGGTCTCTTGCAGTTGAAACTCAGTGTTTGTCGGCTATCGGTTAACACATTTTGTGGCGGGTCACGGGATATAGTGTTAGACGTAAATTATCTAGTTTTATATTACTAAACCGTATTTAATATACCTAAAGAAGAATATTGAACTAAAATGAGCTAGATACAAAAACTGAAAGAAATAACAAATCATGCAACAGAAATTTGCGTCGTCAATGACTTTTAATTAAGTTTGAAAAAGAACTATTTAACGTCGAACTCAGCTGTGCATGCATGTTCGTCAGTTACGATACGGATGGAATGGAACTATGCACAAAACCTGTTATAAGACGGTAATTTCAATCCTTAAAGTGCCTATGACACGAAATTTCACCCCAAATGTTTATGATTTCATTGTAAAGATCACTTAAAATGACTTAATAATTTATTTTATAGAATTTTGGTAACTTGCTTCCTTTGCAAAATATTCAATTTTGCTTCATATGCAAATATCACCGGTGTGACATCACATCGCATAATGACATTCTGAAAACGCAATATTTTACCTTGATAAAATATTTTTACAAACAAATACAGAGAGTTAATTACCAGTTATGAAATTAATACATATACAAGGCAATTTTTAATCATTATGTGATGTGATGTCACACCGGTGATATTTGCATATGAAACAAAGTTGAATATCTTGAAAAGGGAGCAAGTTACCAAAATTCTATAAAAGAAATTATTAAGTTATTTAAAGTGATCTTTACAATGCAACCATAAACCATTGGGGTGAAATTTCGTGTCATAGGCACTTTAACATGCACGATGAAGCCAGGGTTTCTTTATATAGATGAACTCATTGTTGAAGGATTTCGAGTGTAAATTTATACATTTATGATCTAGGCAAGAAGAACAAAATCCATCACTACAGCTATAGAAAGAGCATGTCAAAATTAGTAAAATAGCAAAGTTTGGTTGCGAAATGTTGTAAAATGAGGAAAATATAGCCCTGTGAAGTTCGCAAATTTTGTATAGATTTGTATGGCGCGCGTGAAAAATGACCATTTTTGAGCCGAAAGTGGTTATTTTTCCCGCGCGTAATACAAATCTATGCAAAATTTGCGAACTTCACAGGGCTATATTTTCCTCATTTTACAACATTTCGCAACCAAACTGCAATTTTACTAATTTTGCAATTTTACTAACATGCTCCATCCTCGTCCCCAGGCCCAAGCTCGGGTGGGGGCCGCCCGAGCTTGGGCCTGGAGACGAGGATGTAACATGCTCTTTCTAGCTGTACTGATTGATTTTGTTCTTCTTGCCTAGATCAAAATTTAGTCTACAGGGTGTATCAAAAAAAACTGAACAGATTTGAAATTGCTCTCAATTTCGTAAAACACCTATTTGTATCTGGTTTTTTATATGTATAGCTTCTTTGGGTACTTATAATGTAAAATATTGAAAAAAAATTTACGATCTCAAATTTTGTGAACCAGGGGGATGTGTCTTTTCCAACAAACTAAAAATGGCTCGCGCACAAAATTTAAAAGCTGTAATCATATTTTGAGTTAATAGATTGAAAATTTGTCGGGTTTTCAATTACTGCATGTACAAAATTTCAGACAATTTGGTTTAGTTTAAGCCCTTTAACTATTCATTTTGTTCTAAAAGGTCAGCCTTTCGCATGCTTAATTAATGCCTTTACCTAATTTGCATATTGCTGACATATGCAAATTAGGCAAATGCATTAATTAAGCATGCAAATAGCTGATTTTTCGGGAAAATTGTAACTTTGCGTGAATAGTGTACGTTAAGGGGCTTAAACTAAACCAAATTGTCTGAAATTTTGTACAGTAATTAAAATCCAGACAAATTTTCCATCTGTTAACTCAAAATATGACTGCAGCTCAAAATATGATTGCAGCCATTTTTAGTTTGTTGGAAAAGATACACCCCCCTGGTTCACAAAATTTGAGTTCGAGAAATTTTTTTCATTATTTTACATCATAAGTACCCAAAGAAGCTATATATATATAAAAAAACAGATACAAATAGCTGTTTTGCGAAATTGAGAGCAATTTTAAGTCTGTTCGTTTTTTTATACACCCTGTACAGCTGGAATTGCCTATTATAGGTCGGAATCTCCTGGACATACGACATTACGTAACACTAACCCCCGAGATTGGTGGCGGGAAGTGAAGCAGTTGTGTGGCACATCTAAACTAAACAACAAAAGTGTAAAAGACCGCCTCCATCAAGATTTATGGCAGGAGACAGACATAAACCTCAGTAATAAAATTAACAATGTTTTATAAATGTGATACAGAACTATGTTCCATTATCTGAAGATACGGCTGTAATTGTACACAACGATGAAACGCCTATTATTGTGACCGAGTCAACTATAGCTAGAAAATTGCAAGAAATTAATACATCGCGTTCCAGTGGCCCTGACGGTATTTCCAATTGGGTTTTAAAAACCTATTCGGATATTCTCGCCTCACCAGTTGCAAATATAATCAATTCTTCCTTTCAAAGCTGTAAAGTCCCTCAAATTTGGAAGCTGGCCGATGTGGTCCCCTTACCAAAAACATCTACTGTCAAAGACTTGGAAAGGGAATTACGACCTATTTCCTTAACTTCCACTCTATCAAAGATAGCGGAACGTCTTGTAATCGAAAGAGAAGTAAAACCAACTCTGTTAAAGGTTGTTGATCCCCAACAATTTGGCTTTATTCCAAATTCTTCCACTGTACTTGCCTTGATATCGATGCTCCATTGTTGGTTGAGTGCAACAGATGGAAGTGGTTCATCTGTTCGCACTGTATTTCTTGACTATAAAAAAGCATTTGACATGGTGGATCACACCACATTAGTTGCGAAATTATTCAGCCTTGGTATTAAGCCCTGTGTGGTTAACTGGATTATTGACTTTTTACGTAATAGATGGCAAAGGGTCAAACTAAGTGATAATTGTTTCTCAGACTGGCTCCAAGTTCCAGCTGGTGTCCCTCAAGGCACACGACTTGGGCCTTGGCTATTCTTAGCCATGATAAATGACCTTGTGTTACATAATCACCTTTCAGAAATGTGGAAATTTGCCGACGATACTACGGTCTCTGAAATTGTTGAAAAAAACGAACAAAGTACTTTACAAATGGATATCGATGATATTACTACTTGGTCTATGGACAATTCCTTTCAACTAAACCCATTTAAATGCAAAGAAATGGTAATATCCTTTTCACGATTACCACCTGTTTTTGAACCTATACGTATTGGTGACCGAAATTTGGAAAGAGTGACAAGTATCAAATCGCTTGGAGTTATATTAAGAAATTACCTTAAATGGATAGACCATGTAAATTCAATTGTCTCCAAAGCAGCTAAACGTTTATATTTGTTGAGGCAACTCAAACGTGCTGATGTCGCTTCGGCAGATTTGGTCAAATTTTTTTGCAGCTGTATAAGGTCTGTCCTCGAATATGCGTGCCAATTATTCCATAGTTCCCTGCCACGAAATCTTGCAAAAAACATTGAACGTATACAGAAGCGAGCAATGAAAATAATATTCTATTAATTGTCTTACGACGAGGCTCTTAACATCGCTGGTATTTCCACTCTTGAAAACAGACGGGAGTATCTATCCAATAATCTCTTCAACGACATTGTTTTAAATGATGATCATAAACTTGCCAAACTTTTACCATCCAAAGCAGGCAATAGAGAATTACGAAAAGAAAGATCTTTTGAAGTTTTACCAGCAAATACAAATCGTTTCGGAAACTCTTTTATCAACTTTTATGCTAAGAAACATTACAAATTAGATGTTCCTTGAACATTTTAGAATTTTTAACTCATATAGATTAGTACATTTAAGTATATGATATATAGTATATATTAACAATTTTTAAATTGCATTGTAATATAGAATTTTTTACTATTTATAACCTTGTAACACTTAACGTCATGTAATTCAGTCTTCTGACTGCCAGATGATGTTTTTATTAAACAAACTAAAAAAAAAAAAAAAAAATGCATAAAATTTATACTCGAAATTTCCATCTACAAAAGCAATTTAAACTCTTAACAATTGTGTTCTGTCGAGTGAGATGCCCAAAAATATTGATATACCCATGCACGTTACAGTGGCATCACATTTGTAGTCAGGCAGATAGAACGGGGGGGAAAAACGTACCATACCGAGGGGCAATTTAACTTTTTCTTCATCTTGTGCCCCGAAGGCTAGTAGGATGGCACTTTTCTGTATGTCGGAGGCGTTAAATATCTTGTAGGCTCTTGCCGACATGTTTTTCTTCGAATTTTGTATTTAAACTATATAGAAAGCTTACAAAAAACTACATTTAAATGGTTAGCTGGGATTTTCAAGTGGTTTTCGATATTGCTGTTACAAATGTGAAAAATAAGCCCAAATCTCGCAAAAATCCTGGGTACTAGTATCGCCAAAAACAGCTCCTTTAACAGCTCATAGCTCAAGAAGAACTTGAAAAACCCTGGTAACCGTTTAAATGTCTTATATGTAGTTTTTTGCAAGCTTTCAAATTATGTAAGTTTGAAAGGAACATTTTTGTTGGAAATGTATTTGAAATTTCACATTTTTTTAACTGTAATAGAGTTTAATTGAGTTTAATACAAAATTCGAAGAGAAACGTGTCGGCAGGAGCCCGCAAGAAATTTTAACGCCGCCGGGGCACAATACGAACGCAAAATGGAATTGCCCCTCGATATGGTAAGTTTTCCATAATCAGTTGTGTTCCTCTATCTGTCTGATTCATGTATAGTTTCTTTATACATACCCATCATATACGTTCTCGCATATTGTTTTATTTTCGTGATTTTCCCAGCGGTATTTAGATCTTATCAAACTTATCTTATAATTAATGCCTAATGGCCCAGATATGTTTGGCCGGCCTTTATCTTTAAAGCCTTAATTACTTTTCTCCATGGAAATTACTCGACGTGCAGTCTCCCTCATTGTGATTAAGTTAAAAGCATGCAGTTATAATATATACACGCATTAATAAAATATGAAAAAATCCTTTAATATACACAATTTTCTACTTGAAAAGGCATTTAGTGCAGCTGCAAAGCCAAAGGTTGAATTAAGACTAAATTTCAAGAGTTGGAGTACTAACAGAGAATGGATTTTTCTGACAGTGAGGTTAGTCGCTATTTTAAATTTAAATGCATGTATAGTTTTCCATACATTCATAACTCAACTATAAACGTACTTTACTATTAAGTATATTGGGCAAATATATCAGTATCACTTCTATAAAACTGTTACCCCTATAGAGTGGCTATATTATATAAGTAGTTTCATGATATAGTTTTATATCAGTATAGTTTTATATTATTATTATTATTATTATTAAATTGAAACCACATTGCAGCCAGAAGCTGAATTGCGTGGATTACATATTATCACATGCACTACATATAAATATATTATTAATACAATATTATAAAAACCCACCCACGATCAAAATTCGATTAAAATAAGCATAAAATCTATCCTACAAACTTCCTACACATAGCAGGGATAAAAGAGTTATAAAAGCGGTTCGTGCGTGTAACGTACATATTAAAATACCGATTCGTCCTGAAAGAATAATCAGTCTCGTTCTTCGGGGCAGCAGATGATGAAGTTTATGCATTGGATCCTTGATGATACTCGTAAAGAGTTTGTCACACATGTCCTCTCTTCTTTGAAATAGAGTAGGCAGTCTAAAATACTCAAGGGCCTCACAATATGTCATTTCAGGAGATAAAATTTTAGCACACGTTTCTGGACAGTCTCAAGTTCGTCTGCCAAATACTTTGGGATGGAATGATGGAAGGCTTGCGCACAATACTCGAGCACAGGCCTGATCACTGTACAATAAAAGTTCAAGACATCATTGACATTTACGCTTGCCCGTTTCAATAGTACTATAAAATAGAGGCGTTTATTAGCTTTCTTTATACTCTCTCTGATGTTATCTTTCCACTGAAGTGTGCCTGTCATAACAAGACCCAATATTTTTGCACTCTCAACTATAGGCAATGCTTCTCCACCCACCAGTACAGGATCAAAATGTTGTTTAATTTTTTTAAAATCGATTCTCAGTTCTTTACATTTCTCAGTGTTAAGAGATAGCCCATTTGCCTTCGACCAATCTTCCACAACATCAACTGCGACTTGAACACGGCTCTCTGTGTCCTTACTAACTACTTCAGCAACTGTTGTGTCATCCACAAACTTCCACCTCGATATATCACAAATATCAAGATCGTTTATCATTAAACAAAATAGCCAGGGCCCTAATTTTGTACCTTGAGGGATACCGGAAAGTACATCTCCCCACTCCGAATAACAGTCATTGGATAATTTCACTCTCTGCTTTCGATTCATCAAAAAATCGATTGTCCAGCGAGCAACCGCACGTGGAATAGCTAAATTTGAAATTTTATCAGCCAGTAAAGCATGATCGATAAGGTCGAATGCTTTTCTATAATCGAACAGGATGACTCTGACAGCAGAGCCAGTGCCATCAGTA
>CACRXK020015594.1:0-12086 GCA_902702795.2 Paramuricea clavata
CTTTTGGAATTGAATTCCATAGGTGTGCTCCGTAATACATGAAACTTTTTTTCATATTATTAGTACGCGGTTGTGGTAGACAAAGACCACTTGAAATATCTCGGAGGTGATACTTTGTTTTCTCACCTTTATATGTGAAAAGATTAGAGAGTGACTTGGGACCCATTTTATTTAATAATTTGTACATTATTTTTGCTTTCCCTTTCTTTCTTTCTGTTTTAAGTGTCTTCCAACCCAATGCTTGCAGAGCAACAGAATGATCTGTGTCATTGCTCATATTCATAATGATTCGAGCAGCTCTATTTTGGAGTTTTTTTGATTGTGTCTCACCAAACACATCCCATACTTCACAGCAGTAATCGAAGTATGGGCGAACAATAGCATTATACACAGAAAGAAGGGCTTGCTTATCAGCAAATTCTTTCAGTCGTCTAAGAGCAGATATACCGGATGTTATTTTCTTGCAAATATTCTCAGTGTTACTTTTCCAAGATAAATGCTGGTCAATTGTCACCCCAAGGGTTATGGATTCATGAACTTGCTTAACTGATTCGTTTTCAATTTTAACGTTTAGTTGTAGATCTGAAATACTTCTAATCATTTGTTTAGAGCCAATTAACGTAGGTGAAAATTTTTGCCGGCTATTTTCCAAGCGAAGTTTAGTTATGTTCTGGAGTGGGCATAGCCATAGGCCAAATAATAGTGATGTAAACCAACACAATATTTGTAAGAACACAGTAATACATTTTATTTGGTGTATAGGAACGAACATTAACAAGTTCTGTGCATCTATATGTACATGTTATTGTAAGCGAGTCATCGGTGAATAAATATAATATTTTTGCCGGTTCCCTATACTTTGAAATTCAAAATCACCAGCAAGGTCCTAAAACAGCTGGCTATCGCTGCCCCAAGAGACTCAATAGTTAATACACTAAAATGCACTTAAACCTTGAACAAACTTTTATATTGACACTATCCTTGAATGTGGAAATACTCATGATGACTATATTTAAGATGGCAGACTCATATTACTCAGGAGACCAGCAGAGACATTTACGCCTGTATTCAAAAAGCTCACTCACACTCACACTTGAGTGTGACTCGAATGAGATGCACTCAGGTAGGGTTGAAGTGCGAGTGAGAGTGGAGTATGAGTGTGAGTGTCCACTCAAGTCTCAACGAGGGAGCACTCACTTTAGAAAATATTAGCTAGATTTGTATTCAAAGAGCTCACTCGAGTGTGACTTGCTGGAGTTTGGGTTTGATGTTGATGTAGAAGGTATATAAACTAGTGAGACTGTTGTAGACTTGTCAATGCATTGTACGGGGTTGCTGAACAATATGGCTGCATGAAGCTAGACAATATTTTTCGCAATTGGAAAAGTTGCTGTTAACTGAATTAGTGCCAAAATACAAAGATCTTCTAGAAAATAAAATGAATAATTAAAAGCAACGTATATTAATTGCATTATCATATTGAATATGTTATTCATAATTTACGTAAAATGTTGCATTATCAGGGCTAATTGTCGTACCGCATTGCCCAAACGTCGGTAAAGCATCTAAGCTTCTTCCTCATCGCGGCCAGAATATGTTCTGGTTCATATAGATATAAAGTTGTGAAATCTGCTGTGTTGGTATAATGTACTCAGGTGAATAAGATGTTTGTATGATGTTACTCTGAGTGTAACATCAACATATCCACACCGGGCAGGCTTGAAAAATATGCCTGGCCACGGCGGGATTCGAACCTACGACTTTTGGAATACTAGCCCAATGCTCTTCCAACTGAGCTACGCGGTCAGGACGGTTCGAGTATGCGATATTTCGGAACTGAGTCTAGTTCCTTCGATATCAGTGTAATCTAATAATCATGAAATCTGCTGTGTTGAAGAGCATTGGGCTAGTATTCCAAAGGTCGTAGGTTCGAATCCCGCCGTGGCCAGGCATATTTTTCAAGCCTGCCCGGTGTGGATATACACTCAGAGTAACATCACACAAACATCTTATTCACCTGAGTACATTACACCAGCACAGCAGATTTTATGATTATTAGATTACACTGATGTCGAAGGAACTAGACTCAGTTCCGAAATATCGCATACTCGAACCGTCCTGACCGCGTAGCTCAGTTGGAAGAGCATTGGGCTAGTATTCCAAAGGTCGTAGGTTCGAATCCCGCCGTGGCCAGGCATATTTTTCAAGCCTGCCCGGTGTGGATATACACTCAGAGTAACATCATACAAACAAGATATAAAGTTGAACAACACAGCTGTAACAACAATTATAGTTAGGGACGTTTGCAATTTTGTGCGAAGGGTTGTTGAAAGACATGGAAATAGCATTTTCCATACGCCAAACATCCTTTCCACGGTGTTTCGTGTACGTACGCATTTGTGTTACATCAGTTGTATATCTGCGTTGCGGTAGTTTGCGGTTGGGTTTGCGATCAATTGCTGGTGTCATTAGATGTTGACGGCATGGATAACCGTTATCACCAAGTAATATACTCTGGATATCACCATGTTCAAACTGTGCACTATATGCGACTATTGTCGAATATTCTGGCGTCATGTATGCTACCTGGCCAACGTGCAACAATGTTTAAAATATCTAAATTTGGCCCGCAAACAGCTTGAATTCGCCAGAAATCAAGTTTGAGTTGATCCAAAATATCGCCTTCAGGAAATGTTATGTAATTGTTCCTTGAGCGCGGTGCGATTGCCTCGGATACTCGCTTTATAATTCGATTTGCTGATGGCTGCGAAATCTCACACAAATCTCCGCATGCTACATGGAATGTACCCGTGGCGTACAACCTTAGCATCAACAAAAGTTGTATATCTGACCTAATGGGCTTTCCTCAGTTTCCTCGCTCGTTGTGTACAGATATTTCTGGTCTAATTATATCCAGTAACTCTCGAAATCCAGCCTTAGTTACCCGGTATCTGCATCAAAACTGCTCCTCGTCATATTTCCCATAATAAAAAATATATGGTTTCCTCCTGTCTCTGTTGTTTCTTGCGACATTGTCCAGTAATTCTAACCTTCTTAACCACCTTTCCGCCATATTTGAATCACTAAGTACAAACCATATGGTACAAACTGAGTGCGGCTCAAGGGACGTCTACCTCACTCACTCAAAATCGGAGCTTCACTTGAGTGTGAGTGGTGTCTTTGAATAGTTGGAGTGTGAGTGTCACATTATACTATGTGAGTGGTGAGTTGCACTTATTAAGAATGAGTGTCCACTCATTGAGTGTGAGTGTGAGTGAGCTTTTTGAATACAGACGTTAATCTTTCAAATTTGTAGTATTCAGTTGAGACACAAGTCACAGTTTGGTATCCGCAACCAAATTTTATACTGTAGATATCACGATACTGCAAATATTCGAACCTGAACTTGTTGTAATAACATTTAGTTAGCCATACACATACTAGCTGTATTGTGTCTAACCAAGTACTAACTACATCAGCATTGGTGCCTAAATTACTTTGAATTTGTACTCGAGTAAAAGTAGAAATAATTACAGTGCGTCTACTGTAAGTGGGGCCACTTAGAGAACACTAACCAATCGCATTGCAGAACAGAAAGAAAAATCTAATCAAACTAAAGCTCGTCCAATCAAAAGAAAGATTCAGGAAGCCATTAACTGCAATGTTTACTTTTACATGTCTACTTTTACCGTTTGACATTCGTTTATTTGTTCGAATTGTTTTTGCCCTAATGCTGATTGGCTAATGCGCCGTTTGTTGATTTTTTCACTTTCTGTTCTGCAATGTGATTGGTTAGTGTTCTCTAAGTGGCCCCACTTACAGTAGACGCACTGTAACAATAAAACGACTTGAGTAAGAGTAAAAAGTACTGGAGGCAAAACGTACATATTACTGTAAGTAAAAAGTACAAAGTATATATCCTTAAAAAAATTCTACCCATGTGTCTAGTTAACCCGCCAAGATGCATCATGCCCTAATGCGCCCTACTTTATTATTTCACTCTGTCTAATGCCAGACGATTTACACGTCAAGGAGCTGTAGCTCAATGGGTAAAGCTTTCTTTACAGCCACTTAATCCTAATCCATCAAGTCAATGGAGTACGTACTTTAAAGAAAATGAAACTTTATTTCAAATTGATAAAGATTGCAGGTATCACATTCGGCTATTTGTTGGCTTTATAACAAAACTTGGTTTTAATGTCATTTAAATATAAATAACTAAAATAGGACATATGTAGCTGTACCGTATTTTCCTTCCTATTTTGTAGAAGGTTACTACCTGACATTTCATTTTTTCAAAGTGCAACTCAGTATCCTAAGAAAGAGTTAATAGGTACTGTTATGGTATTGCCCATTTTACAGAAGTATTCATAATAGAGAACTGCCCATGTTAGAGTGGTGTCCACATTAGAGTGTGTCCTTATTAGGGAAATATTCATATTAAGGCTGATTTCCACTGTTGCGTTCTTCGTACGCACATAAAACGTGGAATCCTTCTGCTTTTTAAATATTTTGCAAATCAGTTAACAAATGCATACTAAAAGTTGCGGAACACTAAATTCTGTTGCTTTATTTATTTGGTTATTTCATAAGTAACATTTAAACGGATTTAAAGTTTTACGTGCCTATACGTACAAGTACGTATGAAAAACGCCACAGTGGAAATCAACCTTTAAATAGAAAGATGTCCACGCAGATGTGTTCGTATTATTAGAGAGGTATCCATATTAGAGAGGTACAGTATCCGTGTTACATGTAGAGGCGCCCATATTAGCAAGATGTCCATACTAAAGAGGTGCCTATATTAGTAGAGGTGTCCATATTATAGAGTTGTTCGTATCATAGAGGTGTCCATATTAGAGACTGTTTGTATAAGAGAGGTGTCTATATTTGAGATGTGCCTACTGTAGTATATTAGAGAGTTGTCTATATTAGAGAGGTGTCCATATTACAGAAGTGTACGTATTAGAGAGGCGTCTCTAATATAAAAGTGTTTGTATTAGAGAGGTGTCTATAATTGAGATAGGCCTATATTAGAGCGTTGTCTGTATTAGAGAAGTGTTTGAATTAGAGAGTGTCCATAATAGAGATGTGTTTGTATTAGAGAGGTGTCCTTATTAGAGATGTGGCCATATTAGAGAGGTGTTCATATTAGAGAGATGTCTGTATTAGAGAAGTGTTCGTATTAGAGAGTGTGCATAGTAGAGATGTGTTTGTATTAGAGAGGTGTCCTTATTAGAGTTGTGGCCATATTAGAGAGGTGTTCATATTAGAGAGATGTTTGTATTAGAGAAGTGTTCGTATTAGAGAGTGTGTATAATAGAGATGTGTTTGTATTAGAGAGTGTAATGTTGTACTTATTTATTCAACGCTCAATCAATCACTAATGTGAACACACCCTAAAACTATATATAAATGTTATTGTATCACATGTCTATCATGTGATCACTGCATCCCTCCCTTACTTTGAATTGTCACTGAAGTCCTAACAAAATGTCAATGGTATTATAAAATCGAATTATTAAAATTACTAAGCATTATATATGTTTTGACCATATCTATTGATAGGTCTTGTGTCTCTCGCAGGATACCGTCTCTCAGCAAGTTCATTGTTCTCCTCAAAGTTTGTGTCAGGGAGGTTATTATCAAGTTTACTGTAATCTTCCTCATCGCTTGCATCCTCAGAGTTGTGTTGAATCTCTTGTTGTAGCACTTTCTTGAAAAATGAAATGTTTCTTGTGATATAATGTCCTGGACGAGTAGCTGTTATCATTGTTCCTTTCACCCGCGTTACACAATAGGGTTTAGGATCAAACCGTGTTGACCATTTATTCTTTTTTGTCTGACGGACCAATACTGTATCACCAACCTTAATGTCAACCTCTTTGGCATTGGCTGACTTGTCTGCATTTCTTTTCATGTTTCTTTTACCCTTTTCATCGTTTGCTCGAACTTGTTGATCAATCTTGGTGTTTTGGTTGATAATTTTACTTGGTAATTTGGTGTTAATTTCTCGATTGAATAAAAGTTCAGCTGGCGCGAACTTTGTTGTTGTGTGTGGGGTAGCTCGATAGTTCAATAAAAAGTGGTACAATTCTTTCCGCCAATTTTTTTTCTCAATGTGAGCTGCACGAATAGCTTTCTCCATTGGTTTCATAAAATTCTCTGCTTCAGAGTTGGCTTTTGGCCATAATGGTGTGATTCTTTGATGTTTTATACCATTTTCTGTCATGAACTGTTTAAATTCATTACTTTGAAAGGGAGGGCCATTATCACTTTTTAGTATGTTTGGCAGTCCATGGGTTGCAAATATTCTTTCGAGCTTAGATATGGTTGAGGTGGCTGATGTAGACTTCACAATTTCAACCTCTGGGAAGCGGGAGTAAGCGTCGATGACAACTAAAGTATATTCCCCTGTTGGAAATGGTCCACAAAAATCAACATGGACCGTGTGCCATGGCTTAGGGGGTAACTCGGTCATCTTTAATGGGGCAGGGTGATTTGCTGTGCCATTGGCCTGACAAGGTATGCAACCACGAATCAATGTTTCAACATCTTTATCTATTCTAGGGAACCAAATTTTTTTCCGAATCAGTTGTTTTGTTTTTGCCAACCCTTGATGGCCTTCATGCGCAAGTCGTATAGCTCTTTCGCGAAGTGAACAAGGCATAATAATACGAGTTCCTCTCAGAATAATACCCAACTGTTCATTAATTGTTAGTTCATCTCTTACCTTTGCAAACAGATTCAATTCACTTACGTCTTCTCCAGTTGTTGGCAAGTCTTTTATGGAGCCCCATGCTTGCTTGCGAATAATTTCAGTAAGCAGTTGTAAAGTTTTATCGTGTTTAGTAGCTTCTTGTATTTCCTGTATATCCTGTTCATCATGAGAATTTTCGGCAGTGTTTTAATTTGTCAGAAAATGGTGTTTTGTCAAGTGACAAAAAATCTACCTCCACAAAGACCATAAATATTTTTGTAAATATAATTCCAATGAACTCATGAAAAATTTAAAATTAACTCAAACTGGGAAATTTGGACCAGTTAAATAAATACACTTACCCTTTCTCAATTCTCACAACTTTTTAGTATGAATAGGAAATAAATAGCTATTTAAGATCTAATTATTTTGCCATTTATTAGCTATTTTAACAATAGCTCTAAAAATAAAAGCAAACATAATTTAAAAATAGCTATTTAACAGCTATTTTGAACAAAGTTCGCCACAACTTTCTTTGAATAGGAATTAAATAGCGATTTAAGGTCTATTTATTTTGCTATTTATAAACTATTTTAAGAATGGTTCTAAAAATAAAAGCAAACATAGTTTAAAAATAGCTATTTTATACCTATTTTGACCAAAGTTCGCCACAACTTTCTATGAATAGGAATTAATAGCTATTTAAGATCTATTTATTTTGTTATTTAATAACTATTTTAAGAATGGCTCCAAAGAAGAGAAGCAAACATAGTTTAAAAAGAGCTATTTAAAACTATTTTAACTGACTCGTTTGTCATCAATAGGAATTAAATATCTATTTAAAAGCTATTTTATAGTGATATTCTGTCAATTACTCTTTCAAATAGGATTTGAATACCTATTTCAAAGCTATTTTTTTGAAAAATATAAATAACCTATATTTTAAGACTTTTAAATAGAGTGTAAATAGTCATATACTTTTTGGTCAAAATATTTTACGCCCGCTATGTTGATGATACGCTAGTTCTCGCAAAACCGTCTGACATTCCAATCATTCTACAAGCCTTCAACTCATTCCACCCTCAAATCCAGTTTACATTCGAAGATTTCCCTGACAACAACGTACACTTTCTTGACCGAAAGATTAACTCCTCGGACATAACTATTTTCGCAAGTCTACACACACAGGTCAATACACGCACCTTTCTAGTTTCACGCCTTGGTCGCGCAAAACAGCATGGATAAGAGCCCTTATCAACCGCGCATACAAGATATGTAACAATGATCAACTATTGAAGTTAGAACTCAAGACTATACGAGATTTTATTTCCTGGAACGGTTTTCTCGCAACCTGACCAAGAAACTAATTAATGCCTTTACACCAAACCCGGAAGGAAGCAATAACATCCCACACGTTGACCTTATTAAAGGCCGGCGCACACTAGAGCTATGTGCTTAGCAAAATGTCATTCGTGACTGTTGGCGTAAGGAGATAGCTCTCGTGTGCGGGCGATTTACGAACGACTTTTGTCATTCGTGCCACTTACGCCAAATATCTAACATGTTTGATAATTTCTGCCTCGCGTGCAAAAATCTTTCCGTGTGCGGCGAACGAAAGCTATCTGCTTACGGATTGTCGTAACAGCGCATGCGTAGTATACGAAAGTAAACATCCAAGATGGCGGCGCAAAATGAATTGCTGGCCGAGGCAATTTTAGAGGACAAACTTGTCGAACTTTGGCCTGAATATAAATGTTTATACGATGTGTGTTCTGCAGATTTTAGAAATAGGGACAAAAGGGAATGTGCGGTGAAAGAAATAGCCAGTAAGTTTGTCCTCTAAAATTGCCTCGGCCAGCAATTCATTTTGCGCCGCCATCTTGGATGTTTACTTTCGTATACTACGCATGCGCTGTTACGACAATCAGTAAGCAGATAGCTTTCGTTCGCCGCACACAGAAAGATTTTGGCACGCGAGGCAGAAATTATCAAACATGTTAGATATTTGGCGTAAGTGGCACGAATGACAAAAGTCGTTCGTAAATCGCCCGCACACGAGAGCTATCTCCTTACGCCAACAGTCACGAATGACATTTTGCTAAGCACATAGCTGTAGTGTGCGCCGGCCTTTACAGAACGCGCAGCACCTGATGATCTACCCAAAATATGGATAAGACTCCCATTTATTGGCAGATATGGCAATATTTTGACCAAAAGTTCATCAACAAAACTCGCCGTTTACTAAAGAGTCCGTGTAAAGTCATATACTATTTTATTAAATTTGATAAATAGTAATAAAATAGTCATATTTTTTAAAAAATACGGAAAAAATAGGGCTAAATAGAGAAAAAATAGGTCTAGAATAGGTTATAAACATGTCCGATTCTACAAGGGTTTTGTAAGGAGACTATCCTTTATCCTAAACTAAATTTTGTAGCAATTCAAAATAACCATGCCTTTAGAGACTTCAAAAAGACGGCATTTTCCCAACAATAATGTCTTGAGTCATCTGATAAACTGGAGGGCAATGAACGTCAGTAACAAACGGGTACGTTCGCCTGGGCATAAACATACTTCAGAAAAATTATTAAAAATTTAGAATGCTTTATGTTATTATCGTTTCAAATAAATGCCTTTTAAAACTAATATTCCAAATATTTGTTGATATGATTGACCACTTATAAATCGCAACTCCGAGTTCTATTTAGAGTCGATCATTAAAAACGCCTTATGGAAAATTACAGAGCGATATGCGCACACTGTCTATAACATTTGCCGACTTACGTCATGCCCTCAATAATATGCGAATCATCACGCATACTTGATTTCGTTTCCTACATTTTATACAACGTAACATTTCGGACGACGCACGTTTTACATGGAAAACAAATGTTTTCCAGTCATTTTGGAAATTTCTGTCGATACCTAATATACCCATCTAAATGCATGTGATAAATTCTCTACACATGCGAAAATGATGCGATTTGATTAATATGTAAACGCTGCCACAAAGGACGCTTTGTTTAATTTGAATGAAGAATCACAGCACACCTACACCTTATATCATTTACGTCATATGTGCTGTGTTGTAACAAGTCGAGTCAATGAATTGGACTCGAGTCAACTCGAGAGTGGTCTATATCACGTTGACCTCGTGTCCTCAACATCATCCGAATCATCAGGCAAACTTGATCTCGTTTTGTACAAAATATACAATTTTCCTACACGGAAAACAAACGTTTTCCACTAATTTCTGCCGATACTTTGCCCATCTAAAAAGATAAAAAGTTAGTTACCATGAGGTATATACGCCATACGTGATGTAACAAGTCGAGTCATTCACTCTAAAACACTCTGGTTAAAATTTTACTGCATGGTTAACGTAGAAATAACCCTATTCGGGATAACTTAATATTCCTGGCTAAATTTGCAGGGATTTTTTTATTCGCTTCCCAGCTGCCATAGTTTGATTAATGTAACCTGGAATCGGGTTGTACTTGGCCACAACGTCCTGGTTAAATTAACTAGACTATGTTAGGTAGATAAAGACTTCCTGCATGTGTAGCACTTATCGAAACGAACAGTAACAGAGGAGCACCAGCCAAATAATGAAGTCTGCTATAATTTCAACATTTTGACAGTCGCTTAATTCCCTAAATTAATAATAAAAATAAATTTAGTTCATATTAACAGTTGAGTCCGAATTTTCTTTCTCTTAGTGCTAGACAGATTTTTACATGAAAATGGAAAAGACACACGTTGGCGATTCTATAGGTATTAAAGTTTCACAGGAATTCGTATAATAACCATCTTTAAGGAATATAAAAATTTAGCATTGTTTCGAACTATGATTTGGTAGCTGTCGTAGCTTATATAAATTGCTTCAAAAGTAATAAACAGTTCGTTCGTATGTACATATGTATGAACATACTTTACAAAATTTATCAAAATGTTTTAATCAATATCGTTTCAAAAAATAGGTTTTAAGAATTATATTCGAAATGTTTCTCGATATAATTTAGCGTTGATCATTAAGCAAATTAGTTTTGGAAAATGACAAATGGTAATTAAGGCTTGTCCTCGACATCGTGCGAATTATCATGCAATCTTGATTTTGTCTCGTGAAGAAATAGGATGACTTATGAACACAATTGCAAGATCGCTTTCTTTCAATAAAGAATCACACATGGTATTATCATTTGCGTCATACATCTATGTTGAACTTCCTGCAAAAATGTATTAACATGATTTCATCTTGAGAGAAACATATTTAAACAGCAGTTTGTTTTTGAAGAATTTTAAAGTGTAGCATTGTTTCTAACAATGATTTGATAGCTATCATAGCTTAAATTATAAATTGCTTAAAAAGTAACACACGGTTTGTACGTAAACATACCTTACAAAAATTATCAAAATGTACAATTGCAAAGATCGCTTTCTTTGAATAAAGAATCACAGCACTCAGCACACTTATACCATTATCATTTGCGTCATACATGTTTATTGAACTTCCTGCAAAAATGTATTAACATATGCTTGAGAGAAACATATTTAAAAAGCATGCAGTTTGCTTTGAAAAACAGGTATATACCGTAGTACTTGTGGAGATCAGCAGTAACAGGTGAACACCAACTACATAATGAAGTTTACTATAATTTCAACATTTTTGACAGTCGCTTACTTCTTTACAGGATCAAACGGTAAGACATTTAGTCTATGCGTCTTTCATAAATGTTCGAGTGTTGTCTCAGGGGAAATGTCTTGAAAGTACAGTATATGAGAATTACCGCTGTGGCTCTTTGCATAGACTATTTAGTAACAGGCAGTTCTAGGTCTTTTAGTGGTAAATATATGCGTGCCTTGCCCCTCGCACTTTTTTGCATGGTACCACAATTTTTATTCTGTACTTCCTTTCAAAGCTTAGTGCCCTGAAATTGCGTTGTCAAAATTTGGTCTGCCACCTTGATGTTGGTTCGCAGAAAATCTCTGCCTCAATAAGCTCTCTTAAAAAGAAACCACAGAGCCCACAATGTTCACGGCGGGCTCTAAATTTACGTCCCTCCCCCCAAAGTCAAACTATTAAAGATGGAATTGATTCAGTTGATCAATTACGATTAACACAGACGTATAGCCAGAAATAGGGCCAGGGTGCGAGATTTTTTCGCGAAATTGGTCCAAATTTTTTTGTGAAGCATAATATATAAATATATATATATATATATATATATATATATATGGGCCAGGGTGCGAGATTTTTTCGCGAAATTGGTCCAAATTTTTTTGTGAAGCATAATATATAAATATATATATATATATATATATATATATATATATATATATATATATATATATATATATATATATATATATATATATATATATATAT
>CACRXK020015595.1:0-12086 GCA_902702795.2 Paramuricea clavata
TGCCATTTGGATTGAAAATGTGAAAAAGAGTGCACCAGTTGGGTATGTTGTCTCGAAAGGAAGTCGTTTGTGTTCAGAACATTTCAGTGCAAATATGATGCAACAGGTTGGGCAAAAAATGATGCTGATGTCATATGCTTTCCCCACAATATTTAAAAATCCTCAGGTTTGTGGCTTTTTAATTTTTTATATGTATATCATTTAGACATTTAATTTGTTTTTTTATATGATCCTGGTTGGGTAAACATAGCAAATTTAGCAAAAGGCCCTTTAGTTAACCTATTTTGTGCTTGCCCTCTCCCCTTGACAACTAAAAGCTGGTTGCATATTAATATATAGATAGGCAATCGAGACAGAGTATAAGGTGCATTTAGGGCACAATACAACTTTCTAGGTTAATGCACAAAACAAGTCACTTGAGCAGTTGAAATACCTTGCACTTGCAATCTTGTAGTGAACTTTATACTTAGTAAAATATAAACATAGTAGGGTCATTCTACAGTTGTACATGTTGATATAGGCCGTATTCTGTGGCACGATATCGTTCAGTTCCGTTGCCCGGGTTCGGGCACTACTTTGAAACAAGATAAATAATTAGGATAAATTATACAAAGTTCAAATCCGCTTGTTTGCACTTCCCAAAACCTGCAGTTTTCGAGTATTTCTTCTTCGAAAATTGAAGAAATCGACATCTTTCGCAATCGATCGCCGCCATTTTTGTTCAGGATACTTGGTGTAATAAACACTCTAAATGACGATTTTCGCGGGCTCATGCTCATTCTTACATGAAGTTTCCAGCTTAGCATTTGTAAACATGGCGTCTTCTGATTCATGTTTAATTCATTTTGATGGGAAAAAAGGCCCACTTACAAGTTTTAGTGTGGTTTCGTATCAAAAATTTTTAGATTGTCGTAGAATTTGGCTAACGCTAGACGGGGAAGAACGCAATGTTGCTCAAAGAAGTTTGCAGTTTGTTAGCGACAGCATGGAAGTAGCACGGTCGAAAATATCGATGCAAATTTCTCTTTATATCATCGAAGTTGTTACTCGGCATTCACAAATAGCAGTATGATCAACCGAGCTCAAGAGCGTTGTCAGAATATGGACAAAGAAGGTGTACCTTCATCCTCTGGTCTCCATATTATTGATGAAGAAACGGAATCAGATGAATACGAGTGCGGGCCTGTGCGGCAGCTAAATCATGGAATCCCCACTTGTTGCCATGCGTTTAGCGTTTGTATAATTTGCTAATCAGAAAAGTCGTATTTCACTGAATCGGTAAGTTTATTGATTTATTTTTTTTTTACAATTATTGTTATTTTTTTAATTTGTGTTTTATAATTATATATTGATTGCATTGCCTTTAGCCGCTCCTGTTATAACGGTTGTGTGATTTATATGCATGGTTTTTTTATTGTTTAGAAGTCGAAAAAGCGAAAGCTGGACAAAGTGGTATCTGTGAAAACAGTAGATGGTGGTAAACTGAAAGATGCTGCAACAAAGAAAGTTGATGAAAGTATTTTGATTCAAATTGGCATTAAAAGCATCCACATACAGTATTACAGTATACAAGTGCAAGACTGAAAGAAATGTATACAGACAATTAATACAGTTGGCCTAACATTGAGAAACAACTTGCAAGGACTGTTGCAAAACATTGTACATCTGCTTGGTACAAGAACTGGCCACCACATACATCATATATTACTGGTGAAAACATTAGTATCACCTCTCTTGTTTAATTTTATGGCATGTATGCTTGGGTTTTCAGATGACCCAGAAGATGCTGACTACATTGAATTAGATGACCAAACTACATCAAAGATTTTTCTCTGTGTCAAAATTTGGTCTATATTTCTAATAGGGGGAAAGTACAGATACCCAAGTCCCTAGCACTAGCAATGACCGTTCAGCAGATGTTTGGTTGTTCTGGCCTGATATTTAAGATTTTGAGTGGTTTTGGACATTGTCTCTCACTATCTTTGGTAATGGCATATGATTCAGCTGTTGCACAGGCAACTATCAACACACCAACATTATTCCAGTAATATCTGATGCATGTGGTGGCCAGTTCTTGTACCAAGCTGATGCACAATTATGCAAGTTGTTTCTCAATGTTAGGCCAACTGTATACATTTCTTTCAATGTTGCACTTGTGTATGTCAATGTTTTCGTTACAATGTCAACATCAGAATCAGACTCTTGTGTGAACTCTGAGATGTTTCTATGTCATCATCCATAAAACTTTTTCTTGACCGAGGCACTCTGCATAAACAATTTCACTCTTGTTTCATAACTTTGGTTATGGAAAACAAGTTGTGGAAACCTTTTACACATGTACTTTTCATAACATTGTTTATGGTATTCCACTTTCAATGCTAGGTCCTTATCAGCGATTTGAATCAAAATACTTTCACCAGCTTTCTTTGTTGCAGCTTCTTTCAGTTTACCACCTACTGTTTCCGCAGACACCATTTTGTCCTAAATAATAAAAACCCATGCATAGAAATCACACAACCATTATAATGTTAGCAGTTAAAGGCAATGCAATAATATATAATTACAAAACACATCTTAGAAAAAATATTAATAAATCAATAAACTTACCGACTCAGTGAAATCACATCTTGTAACAAGTCTGCCAACAAGCCGTCAACAAGATGTATGCGCACTGCTTGTCACAAGCTGTCAACAGGTTTGGAACAACTTGTTGACAACTTGTAACAACCTTGTCGAAGTTATCAGACTTGTTGCAATGTTGTTCTGACAAGTCTGTTACATGCTTGATATAACAAGATTGTTACAACCTTGTGTTGACAACCTTGTAACATCCTTGCTATATCATTGTTGCAACAAACTTGTTAGCACTGTCTTGTAACAAGACTGATAATGCCATCAAGCTTGTTACAAATTGTTAACAGCTTGTTTCAAACTTGTTACAACAAACTGGGAACAAGTAGTGTGAAGACAACTTGTTGACAGCTTGTGAACAGACTTGCAACAACTTGTTTGCAGACTTGTTACATGCTGTGCATTTTTACATGTGCAGGTGAACTCAGCGTATACATGTAAAAATGCACAAGTTGTAACAAACCTGCAGCAGATTTGTAGCAATGCTGCTACAACAACTTGTCATGTGTTCGCACTGCTTGTTCCCAGTTTGTTGACAAGTTGTCAACACCTTGTTGACAACTTGCTACAAGGTTGCCAAACTCAACAAACTTGTTACAAGTTGTTCCAACAGCAATTCAACAATTTGTCAACAAGTTGTGAGTGACAAGCTTGTAGCAACTTGATAAAATAACAGAATTTTTACAACTTGTTGACAAGCTTGCTACAAGTATGTTGCGAACACATCTTGTTGACAAGTTGTGCGATTTTTACGTGTGTAGATCTCAGCATTTTCTTTACAGGTGGAGTTTCAGCTGATTCCGTTTCTTCATCAATAATATGGAGACCAGAGGATGAAGGTACACCTTCTTTGTCCATATTCTGACAACGCTCTTGAGCTCGGTTGATCATACTGCTATTTGTGAATGCCGAGTAACAACTTCGATGATATAAAGAGAAATTTGCATCGATATTTTCGACAGTGCTACTTCCATGCTGTCGCTAACAAACCGCAAACTTCTTTGAGCAACATTGCGTTCTTCCCCGTCTAGCGTTAGCCAAATTCTACGACAATCTAAAAATTTTTGATACGAAACCACACTAAAACTTTTAAGTGGGCCTTTTTTCCCATCAAAATGAATTAAACATGAATCAGAAGACGCCATGTTTACAAATGCTAAGCTGGAAACTTCATGTAAGAATGAGCATGAGCCCGCGAAAATCGGCATTTAGAGTGTTTATTACACCAAGTATCCTGAACAAAAATGGCGGCGATCGATTGCGAAAGATGTCGATTTCTTCAATTTTCGAAGAAGAAATACTCGAAAACTGCAGGTTTTGGGAAGTGCAAACAAGCGGATTTGGACTCTGTATAATTTATCCTAATTATTTATCTTGTTTCAAAGTAGTGCCCGAACCCGGGCAACGGAATTCGTTTTCTAAGCGATTTTTCGTGCCACAGAATACGGCCTATTTGAATATGCAAACATTTTAATAAAGAAAATTTTAAAAAAATTAGTCAGTACCAAAAACGTCATGATGTTTGGACATTCAGGATTCAAGTTATGGCGTTTTGAAAATTTTGTTCTCACTGTACATTTGAATGGAATTCCCGCCGGTGGGTGGAAGGTGTTACTGTCAATGCAATGGAAGTGTTGATAAAGTATTGCACCAATTCCTTCCTCAAGTTAATCAATTCATTTGATAGATTAGATAGTTACTTTTAGATGAGCCAATTACATTTCGTTTCGAAACCGATTGACCAATAGGAAACGCACAGGATGTAAAAAGAAATTTGAATTCGTATGAATTGATCAACTTGAGGAAATGAATTCATACAATATTTTATCAACACTTCCATTGCATCGACAGTAAGAGTAAAGTTTTCATCTCACTTTTCATCTCACTATCTGCAGATCTTTGCCAAAAATAGACTCAGAATTGAAAATTTCATGCTCAAATTAATCTATACCAAAAACGTCATGTTTGGACATTCAGGGTGCAAGTTATAGCATTTTGAATATTGTGTTTTTACTATACATTTGAATGGAATTTCCACTGCAGTGAAAAAATTTTCAAAACGCCATCTGGGCATGAGGATTTCAATTCTGGGACCCATTTCTGCCAAATATGAAGATGAAAAATCGATAACGCGAACTCGGATTGGAGAATATGATGGAAATGCAGGCCTGCAAATTAGTGCCGGTCATCGGACAGTGTCTGGCCACATTTTACCTTTTGTCCGATCAAAGCTTTTTATAAACGGACACGTGACCGCCCGATTTAGGCTGGTCAAATGTCCGATACCAACAAAAAAATTTTGACACATTTTATTTTTTGCTAATGATGTTGCAGTAAGCTGTAATATTTAATTACCAATATAAATCTAAATTGCCTTTGCATAACATGGTAGAAGTATAACTTGAACCATAATTTACTGATGCATTAGGACTGGTAGACATTATACTTAGCTGTACATGCATTATTGTAGTGCGGACTATAATATGACCAGCCGAAGTACATCGTGTTCAAAAAGATATGAAACATTTTACTTTCTCCATTTTCCGAGAAAAGCTGATAAATATCCCATCAATTTTTTTCTTGACCGGACATTTGTCCTTCCAAGCAAAATAATTATTTGCATGTCTGAAATGACTGGGGAAGAAATTGATAAGGTTTTAAGAATTAAGCTTAAATTAACATCGCTCAGAGATAACAGAGAGAAAGATATAGAGATTTGGTAACAAATGGAAGGAAATGACGACACATACGACAAGGTGTGAAGAAATGAGGGAGATGTTAAAAGTGGAAGAAATTCAATCAGAGTTGGGGGAGACACTTAGAAAAGTAATACTTTAAAGTACCCTCACACGCTCGCTCAGCCACTGATCTACATATAACAACAATTGCGATTTTGCACGTTCCTTTTAAGCATCTGAGTACGAGGCTGACCCAGTGAACTAAATTTATTTTACTTTACCTGGACGATAACACTCAGTAAAAAAGTGAAGCCTCACGTGAGCAACACATAAGCAGTGGCGTCAGCCCTACACACCATAGAGTATGTCAGTTTCAGTCCCCCAAGCCTTGATAAAATATTTTTCTTCCTGGCAGCATGCTTCCCAGACCAAAAATTTCCTGCCAATTTTTTTTATAAATATGAATTTTGGTTGTAATTCAATAACATCATCGTATATACTACTATAGTGCTATACTAAGTGATATACTACCTCAATATTAAGAAGAATATAGGTTTACTAGAATTAGGAACATAAAGAATTCTATGAAACAATATTTGAATTTTGTTTTCAGATTGTAAATTTGATTTATATCAGTATTCATGCACTATTCAATAATAGTAGTACGCCCTTGTTTTTCACATGTATCATAATCATGAATTATGATAACAGACAGTCGTAGCACGAC
Organism: Paramuricea clavata; assembly: GCA_902702795.2. Classification (NCBI taxonomy): domain Eukaryota; kingdom Metazoa; phylum Cnidaria; class Anthozoa; order Malacalcyonacea; family Plexauridae; genus Paramuricea; species Paramuricea clavata. The sequence goes on from CACRXK020015595.1 coordinate 6,037, forward strand.
CACATGATACAATTTTTTATGTTATGATTGTTGTATTTATGCTCTAATTGTGATGTTTGTTATTTTAATGCTGATTTTTGAAATTTCTTGAGCTTCATTCTTGATATCTTGCTTTTCCTTAAAAATTTCCTGTGAGATTAAAAAAATTTCCTGGCAGCATGCTGCCATGCTGGCGGACTTTCTCATGCCTTGCAGTTCCCCCACAATTTTTCACTGCGTGGTCAGTATGTCAATCTTTTAGGAAGGGTATTTAAGGGCTACGTGCATATTCATGTTGCCACACATAACATCAAATCGACATTAAGGGGGTGGGTGGGTTTTTATGTCAACCTATTGACGTTATCTTGTGAGGGGCCTGTACCAGTTTTGCGGGATGCGTCTAAAATTCAAGTGGGATTCGGGATTTTAAGAGAAATATGGGTCGGTAATATTATTATTGTTATTATTATTATTACTATTATTATTATTATTATTATTATTATTATTATTATTATTATTATTATTATTATTATTTAAACTTATTTACATGCACGGTGATCTTTCAGTTCCCTGGTTTTCAAAGAGCCGTGCAACAACTAAAATGCAATACACAATCAAATTACCTAATAAATACTATTTACATTAATTTCCAATAATAAATTCACAAATTTATTAATCCTTCTGATTGATAAGTCTTTTAAATGAATCAACTGATTAATCGCCGCATTTATCAACGACTTCAAGTGGTAGGCTATTCCCGGACATTGCTCCTCGATATGAAAAACTACGTTTTAATTAAGAAATTTGTTTTTGGTTTATCAAGGTAAAGCTTTCGATTATTGCTTCTTAGACTGTATGTGGTATTGTTGTTAGTGGTGAATAGTTCAGTCAAATATGTTGGTACAATGCCTCTTAGTGCCTTAAATGTCATTATTTGTTCCCTTTTAGTAAAAGTAGCTTCAATTGGCTCCCATTTTAGGTTATCAAATATCTCGTGTGATCTAATGTCATAACCTGAATTTGTTATCACCAGCGCCGCTCGTTTTTGAAGTTTTTGTAGCTTTGTGATGTGTGAGTTGTTTCCATCATGCCATACAGTGGAACGGTATGTGAAATGCGGTAAAAGAAGTGATTTATACATTGTTACTTATGTACCTAGTGTTGTAAAAGGCTTTGCTCTTCTCAAGAGGGCTATACCCTTTGAGATTTTTTTACACTGTGCGTCATTATGATCGTGCCACTTTAATTGATCATTAATTATGACCCCTAAAACCTTTTTGCTCGCTACTTGATTTATTATCTGATCTCCAATGACTATATGTGGAACATTGGGCATATCATTTATTTTTTGCCCAGATCCGACTATCATAAATTCTGTTTATTCTGTATTCAACGTCAATTTGTTGGCTAATAACCATTTATGTACGTTTTCGAGGTCGGTATTTAGTTTGTGTTCAATGTCACTGTTTGCTCGAAATTTACTGTTTTCTAGGATGAAATCGATTTACATGCAATGATTGCGGCTTTCAGAAGAGTCGCGATGTAGAGTCATTTATTATTTTAAACTTTGTTGTATTGTATTCTAGTGCATTCAAGTTGTATTCTATGTCGTTATATATGTCTTTGAATACTTGGTTATCGTTGTCTACATCTAAATCAAATCTAAATCATGATACTTTGAAAAGTGTTAGAAAAAAAGTCGAGAAAGGTAAATTGGGATGAGGCCAGTGTTTCCACTCCCCAAAAAATAATTTCCTTCTCCATAACCCGAAATTTCCTTTTTTCCAGAAATTTTTCGCAAAATTTCCTTCCAAAAATTTCCTTCCAAAATTTTTATCAAAACTGACAGATTTACATGGTAATTAACATCAAAACTATAGGAAATTTCCTTCCAAGTGGAAATTGGGATGAGGCATGCTGGGATAACGGGATTTGAAGTGAAAACTGGTCCGGATGGCGGGATTTCGGAACCAGGCACAGGGCCCTCATATTGGGTCAATTTGACTATAATTGTTCTCAGTTTATATTATTGCAGTACAGCTTTTTTACTTGTATTATTAAAATATTCAAAGTAAATATGATAAAAATACAAGTAAAAAACATTATAGAATATAGACTTACCGAATATTGGTGATCTTGTAATAATAGTGCAGTGTTTATACAAAATACATATACATAGTGGAAAAGCCAGTATAATATTTATATACATGAAATACCGAAAACAATACGTCAACAAACCCGAACCCTGGCTTTCGAGCATTTTTAGCAGTCAAAAAAGGACTGCCACGAGCGAGACCGCCAAGGATGTGGCCCCATCAATCGGAAAACTCTAGTCATTTTTCGGCTCCTGCAAGAAACACAGGTATTTTATAAACACAAGAGAGCACTCTATAGACTGCCAGTTTGGCATCACCCAATCATAGGGCAGTTTACCTGGAGGTATCGTTCCAGTATTCTATATAGAGCTCACTGGGCTGACCCTTCTAGCTAAATAACTAAACCACGAGCTAAACTATCATTGAACAAGATAACAGATCCAAAACAAGACTGCCAGTTTGACATCACCCAATCATAGAGCAGTTTACCTGGAGGTATCATTCCAGTATTTTATATAGAGCTCACTGGCCTGACCCTTCTAGCTATAATATTGCACCTATCAATGTTAACCCCCAGAGGGGAGGGGGGTGTCGGGCATATTTGGGGTATTTGATCATCAATTGCGTCCCCACCCTGGGGATTTTGATTAGCATTTTGGCCCCGAGTTGGGGCAATTTGAACCGGATCACTTTTATTAAAGGTGCTGTCAAGTCCGTAATTTAAACAAACGCTTTGTTTACATTTCGAACTGCTATATTTGTAAAATATGCTAACTGAATATATAACACTGTTCTGGTTTAGTATGCTCGTAAATGAATATAAACCAGAGTTTCAATTCAGAAAAAGTTCAAAAGATGCGAAATTTGGGCAATGTTTACATCTGTGGATCCCCCTTTGTTATTTTATTGCAAAATGGTGGGGGCATTTGACCAATATTTATTGCCGACGGTGCGGCATTTGATTGAAAATTTGCTCAAAAAATCAAATGCCCCACCTATGCGAGACCCCCCCCCCCCCTGGGGCTTAACATTGCTAGGTGCATAAGCTAGACACCTATGAAACCTCGAGCTATTAAACTATCTTTCAACAAAAAAAAAACACAAGATATATAAATAATTTTCACTTTCTTTACACGACACAAACATACCACTAACCATTTTTGTTGCCAAGAACTGATTTGGCAATTGGCAAGAATTATTAAATACGAGGTATTTAGCGGGTAAAAATCGACAATTTTCGTTGAGAATATACTGCAGATACTTCCCTTTCGCTTTCGCTTTTAAACAACCCATTTCTCGCGTCGTGCTGTCTGAAATTCAGAGAGAATGCATAAAAATTTGAGATTTTAACGTTTTAATTACAAGACCGCCATTTTTAAGCAAAATTAAATATACCGGCATACCGCTGTGCAGAAGCAGGCGCTTTTTCACTCCGACGTTGTCATAGCAACAGGTGGCTTAAGGGGGACATGAGGGGGGAGGGGGGATGAATAATTTTGCCGATTACGAATTTATTTTCTATTCAATCATAGGCAGCATTAAACGACTGAATTTAAAATAAAAACTGCAGTGAAATTATAAAATTTAACGAAAATAATCACAAATTAGCGAAATATATTGCGAAATGTAACTTATATTAAATCGCTACTCGATTGCACTATCGACGAACTGACGTATAATATAAAGTATACCTCATATTATACGTCAGTTCGTCGATAGTGCAATCGAGTAGCGAATTAATATAAGCTACATTTCGCAATATATTTCGCTAATTTGTGATTATTTTCGTTAACTTTTATAATTTCACTGCAGTTTTAATTTAAATTCAGTCGTTTAGTGGGCTGCCTATGATTCAATGATTTATTTTAAAGAATTTTTTTAAATTCCTACAAAACGCTCCATTTTGTCAACAAATTTATTTATAAATATTAATTTTGTGTAGAACTTTTCATTTACCTAATGAAACCAGTCCCACCTAAAAATATTCGAACACAAAACCTCTTTCGAAGTATTAAACAACAAAAAAGTACTTCCTTCATTTAAATTCAAGTAAATAAAATCATATTGGAAGTAAATTATTACAATTTACTACTAATTACTACTACCTAGCCCTATTCTTGTAAATATTTTCTATTGTTGATTGTAAATTGAGGTTCAGATTTGACTTTCGCTACCATAAACCAATCAGATGCGTTCAATCCACATACCTAAAAACGTACAAATTGTAATAAACCTGGAGCAACCTTTTATTACTTTGAAAGTCAGTAAAACTGAAAGTTAATTAATTCATCTAAAAGTCACCAAAACTGCATTTATAATTAGGTCGAAAATAAACGCAAGATGGAGGAATACTGTTTCTGGTCAAAATATTTCTAAAACTAAACAAGATAGAAAATAATTGTAATCGGTCTTCCTAGTTGTATTGTTTTAAAAGTTCCTTGAAATGAGACAAACTCAATTTATATTCCCATTTCTCTTGAAGTGCAGTAGTGCTGCACACCATGTGGGCGACCATCAACAAGTTCAGGTTTTCATCAACTTTTTGCAATCATCAGCTTCGCGTTTGCTTAGATCCAGCTCCTCGTAGTCTGGTAACTTTCTTCCCAATTTCACGTCTTAGTACGACTTTCCTCTCTCGTTAATTGGCGTAATATAATCTGAACGAGAATGAGAGTTTACAAGAGTTGCCCAGTGAAAGACTGCATCAGTGAGAACAACAATTGAATGAGAGTTAACTGGATATTACCAAGAACAGCAAAAACTCTTATGAATTCCACTCACAATTTGGACCAGCTGAACACAGGTGAGAGTTAACTGGATATTACGAAGCGTAACAAAAACTCTCATGCACTCTACACATAATTTGAACCAGTTCAGCACTGATGAGAGTTAACTGGATATTACCAAGCACAACAAAAACTCTCATGAACTGTACTCAAAATTTGAACCAGCTGAACACTAATGAGAGTTAACTGGATATTACCAAGCACAGCAAAAACTCTCATGCATTCTACTCAAAATTTGAACCAACTGAACACTGATGAGAGTTAACTGGATAGTATCAAGCACAGCAAAAACTCTCATGAACTCTACTCAAAATTTGAACAAGCTGAACACTATTGGGAGTTAACTGGATATTACCAAGCACAGCAAAAACTCTCATAAATTCTACTTAAAATTTGAACCAGCTGAACACGGATGAGAGTTCACTGGATATTACCAAGAGTAACAAAAACTCTCATGAACTCTACTCAAAATTTGAACCAGCTCAACACTGATGAGAGTTAACAGGATATTACCAAGCGTAACAAAAACTCTCATGCATTCTACTCCAAATTTGAACCAGCTGAACACTGATGAGAGTTAACTGGACATTACCAAGCGTAACAAAAACTCTCATGCATTCTCCTCAAAATTTGAACCAGCTGAACACTGATGAGAGTTAACTGGATATTACCAAACGTAACAAAAACTCTCATGCATTCTCCTCAAAATTTGAACCAGCTGAACACTGATGAGAGTTAACTGGATATTACCAAACGTAACAAAAACTCTCATGCATTCTACTCAAAATTTGAACCAGCTGAACACTGATGAGAGTTAACTGGATATTACCAAGGGTAACAAAAACTCTCATGAACTCTACTCAAAATTTGAACCAGCTCAACACTGATGAGAGTTAACTGGATATTACCAAGCGGTCCAAGAGCAACAAAATTTCCCACGAACTCTATTCAAAATTTGAACCAGCTCAACACTAATGAGAGTTAACTGGATATTACCAAGCGCAACAAAAACTCTCATGAACTCTATTCAAAATTTAAACCAGCTGAACACTGATAACAGTTAACTGGATATTACCAAGCGTAACAAAAACTCTCATGAACTCTACTAAAAATTTGAAACAGCTGAACACTGACGAGATTTAACTGGATATTACCAAGCACAACAAAAACTAATGAGATTTAACTGGAT
>CACRXK020015596.1:0-12086 GCA_902702795.2 Paramuricea clavata
ATTCGATCTCTTGGCCTTGACAATCATTGACTGAAATTCATCATCGAGTTCCCAGATCATAACATATGTATATAGATCTTGACTCGATCAGTTGATTGACTAGTGTGTTGGCAAATTCCGTTTGCGGACATTACTACAGCTAAGCTTTCCTTTCATGCACACGGATACGATTATTTAATAATGGATTACTAGTAATATTTGCTAGGCGCTAAGGACAATGAACGGTTTTGTTATGAGTTTCGTTTTGTTTTGTTTAGTTAGTGAACTATGTCTATCGAAATTCATATTCAATTGCAACCGAATTTAGCTTTATTAGAACATTCTATGATAGAAAATGCATGCCATGCAAATAGTGGACGTTTTTGTCAAAATGTTAGTTAAAAAACTATTTAATTAACATCCGGATATGCAAAAAAGGATTAAATATTTTCGAAGTTATATAAATTATGTTGACACGGTCCAATCTATTTCGTTATTGTCTGTCCAATTCCGGGGGCAAAATAAGGTGGGGGCAAGGGGCAAGCGAGCACACTCGCAGAATAATTCGTGTATTTTTACCTGTTTCTCTCTATAGGTGTAGGCCTACATATAGAGAAACATATCATCGATAATAAATTCGCTCGAAGATCAAGTCATGTTTTACAAGTCCATGTTTTACAGGTCCATGTTTTACAAGTCCATGTTTTACAAGTCCATGTTTTACAAGTCCATGTTTTACAAGTCCATGTTTTACAAGTCCATGTTTTACAAGTCCATGTTTTACAAATCCATGTTTTACAAGTCCATGTTTTACAAGTCCATGTTTTACAAGTCCATGTTTTACAAGTCCATGTTTTACAAGTCCATGTTTTACAAGTCCATGTTTTACAAGTCCATGTTTTACAAGTCCATGTTTTACAAGTCCAGTCCATGTTTTACAAGTCCAGTCCATAGTTTACAAGTCCAGTCCAGTCCAAGGTCCAGTCCATGTTTTACAACATGCCCGCTCACACAACCTCGATCCCAGTGTCTCACCTCCAGGTGTTAGGGGGGCGTGGCGGAGGTGAGACCCTGTGAAACAGGTTGCCGCTCACGCACTAATTAACGCAAAAAAAATTTGAATGTGGTGCATGAGTTCATTTAAAGGATGTACAAGTTTAAACAAAGAGTTTTGGAACTACATGCATATATAAGTAACAGAGTTTTTCCTATCAAACAGTATACGTTTGCTCTTTGCACGAAGGTTTTTGAGGAGATTTTATCACCATGTACCTAAAGGTAAGGTTAGATTTAAAAGTATACACTGCAAATAGTCAAATTATATAGATGTAGTTGATACAGCAAGATAATTAGCAATAATAACTGGTTCAGTTTAATAGTCCAAACAATACTTAAATGTAACTTCGCAACAATGGCATTCATTATCATCTGTATTGGGTATATTTGATGAAATATATAATAGACTAATTATTGTCAATAATAACCTTCTTCACTTTGGTCTGTGCGCTTTCAGAGGTATTTCGAACACACTGCCGAATTCAGATTGTTCGGCTCGACAAATACGATGAGCGGTTTATGCAATAAAACGACCAACCGCGTAAGTCAAAACGAATATCGGAAGAATCGAACGAAAGGAAGAATAAGTTTTGTCATCAATAAGATACTTCAAGAGTACAATCTGCATGCACGTCCCCTATCAAACTTTGTTCAGATTGAAAATTCCTGTCTTTATAATCAAGAATGCAGACCACCTCAACCAGGACGTACGGTAGCGAAGACTTAGTGGTGGTGGGAGGGGGGTGTAGGGGACCAAGTTAACTAATTTTTCAAAATTACGTTTTACGTTACGTTTCAAATTTTGAATATTTGGACCTCAGAAAGACCGGAAATACAGCTTGCGTTCATCTTTACTTCCACGTTAATCTGTCAGTGCTCTTATAATAATTCGAAATTTTTACCACTTTTGAACAGATATTGGGGGTACACCCCCTACAAACCCCAGTCGATACGACCTTGACCACATCGATGGCTGGCCCAAATGGGTATACTACGTGTTGTCCAAACAGTTCAATGTAGGACAGAGGTCCGAGTCTGAAGAGAAGATATATTATTGCTTTCTATTCGTCTGTCAATAAACTGGCAATTTCCATCAACTTCGGGAAAATTTGAATGAGAGGATTGCACAGAGGACTCTTTTCTCGTTTTCTCCCTTCGTAATATTGTTATTCATCGATTGTCAATCAATTTCTTTCCCCTCATTAAAAATACGAATTTATTAATATTCTAGGCAAAGTGGGCGGCTTGCGGAGGAGGTTATCTAAACTGCTCACGTTCCAAATCAATATTTTCCTCATTCTGTGATCTCTTGAAAACACAGGAGACCACTATTTTTAACCAAATATATTCATAACGCAAATAGAAATTCTCGATCCCAAAATTATTCATGCGCAGTAGCATATTATATATTCATGTAACAAAACTCATTAAACTTAAAGTTAAACATGTTCTAAGTTACGTTCTAAACATGTTTTAAGGTACGTTAGATAGTATGGCTTAATTAAATAGAAAATTCGACATATTTTTCATAGAATTTCTCGACGAATGTTGTTCTTACTGCCATCCTATTTATCATGGTTCATGTAAACAAGTCAGTCGCTCGTATGGAAAAGAGCAAGAATCTAATGGAATTCCTGAAGTAAGTACAAGCGATGACGCTGCCTAGTCCGGGATACGGGCGGATACCTCATTAGCCATTTACTTGTTTAAGCAGTGCTTTAAATTTGTAGTGTTAAGGATTCGGCGCTTATTTGAGGGCGGCCCTTGTTTGAGGACAGCGCGTTATAAAAATTTTATCTGTAAGCGATAACAAGAAATATTAGCAACAATTAACATAATATAACATAGAAACACCGAAATGAAGGAAAAAAGTTCTGACGTTTCTTAAAGATTGGAACCTCGTACCCAGTGCGTTTTCCTTCAACGATTGGGCGTCACAAACAATTTTTGAAAGCTGACACGTGCGAACGGTTGTACCGCATCTTTAGTCAGAACTCGGGCGCATAACTGATTATATACTAGTGAAAACTCGCCACGCTACAGAAAACTATGGGTATTAATTTGTACTTCAAACTTAACAATAAAACAAGTGTTAATTTCCCGATGCAGTGACGTACATGATATCGCATTCGTTTGCTTATTATTGGCTTGTCTGTTAATATCCGACACAAAAACTAAGGCCGGTTATGGAACCCTTACCTCACAAAGAGCGCGCTTTCCACTTGTAACGTAGAGGGTTATAAAGGCTCTACGCACTATACACACCGTGTGCGCTTGTGGTTAAAGCGATGTACCAGAATTGCCAGACCGCAGGTTCGATTTTTACCAGAGTTGCATTTTTTGCAGCTTCTCTAATTGGTCAGGTCTTATAATGTATAGAAATTACACACAATTTACAAAAACCCTGTACAGCCCATATTCACATAAAACCAGACGAAATCGGAAATCGATATCCGTGTGCGAATTTTTCCGGTTCCATTTTTCACATGGGAATTCTTACCTGCATGCGCTAGTGAATTCGTCTCGTCCCATGGGCCGTATAGCCATAGGCGTACGAGAAAGGGTGCGAGAGGGTGGGGGGGGGGGTCAGCGGGCAACTGCCTGATTATGTTTCCAAATTCATAGTCGGCGGAATCTGGATTCTTGGACGATCGGGGGACATAACCAAAAGGGGACTATGCCCCACTACACAATAACGATACGGTTTATTATATATTCACTATGAATAATCTTATGTGGCCTGAAACCGTTGTTGTGGGGGTTAAGAGACTCCATTTCAGAGACTCCAAACAAAATTCTCCGTGCTCCGAGTTTCTTGCAGGCCTAGCCATGGTTGTTGTTACTAGAATACCAATATACTCGATAATACTTGTTCAACATACCAGCCTAAAATTCCAGTCCAAGTCTGTCTGCCTGAGTACTTGATCTTGGGTAAATGTGAGATACTTATACCTGTATTTCAACCTATTTTCACAATAAAATACTATATGTACCAAAAGTAAAATGGTATGAATATCAATATATCTGAACCCCCTAGCCGGACCTGTTCTGCCCCCGCCACCAACTCTCCCCCAACAAAACAAGTATGTTCGAATTAATTAGCAACTTATACTGATGAAGCACTAAAGGTCATGTTACACGGTGCAATTTTTCTTGCAACTTGCAATGCAATTCTACTCTTGAGAGATGTAAAATTGCCAAATACGAGTCTTTATTACACTCCGCTGATGTTTTCTCAACATTTCCAAAATTCTTCACTGATTTCACTAATTAACATCTCTCAAGAGTAGCATTGCATTGCAAGTTGCAAGAAAAATTGCACCGTGTAACATGGCTTTGACTTGGGAAATATTCATTTTAATATATATAATTTTCGCACATTTCAGATATGATGACGAGACAATCTCTTGGTTAAAACAAAAACGAACACCACACAAATACAATGATCCCTGTATGCATAAAACAGAAAACTTTGTGACCACACGTAGTTTGGACAAAAGCAATTGTCCACTTGGTACTACTTGCATGTACATTCCATCACAACTGAAAGAAATCAAGTGTAAAATGACGAGTAATCCTTTAAATGTGAGGAATAAAACAAGTTGTGGACATGGTATTTCAGGTGATTGTTTGGACATCGTCGCAACGATAACAGTAATGAAGATTTTTAATACTACTGGTCGACGTCAGCATGTAGAACGTAATGTCAGTCTCAATGTTGGATGTGCATGCATGTTATTGTCGGTTTAGTTAAAGTTGAATGAAATTGACCTCATGAACCTCTCCATCTTTGCTTTTCATCTAACTGCATGACTGTATTGACTGTATATATTGTTGACTCTTGTGTAAATATTCATCTAAACACCGCTAACTAATAGCTCAAGATTGTAGATTGTAGTCCTGGGATTTTAACAAGAGGATCTCAATGGCACAGAATTTAATCAGATTTCCTCAGTTTCGCATGCAAATTTCGTATCACGCAAGACACATTGCTTGCATCTATTGCTGAACACCTGTAACATATATGTAAAACTTTATCTTTAGATTATTATTACTATTAGTAATCCATATGCTGTAATTACAATTAAAATTTTAAGTTTAACACGCGTTTCTAAAGTTTTTTTTTCAGTGCGGCGAGTTGGGTGCTAAAGGCTACCGTATTTACTCGTTTAAGCGCCGCGGCACTATTTGAAAGCGACGCTTGTTCGTGGGCGGCGCTGTTTATAAAATATTTTATATATAAGCGATGACAAGAATTATTAGCAATAAAATATAACATAAAAATACTGAAATGCAGGGGGGGATTGGATTTCCATACTATGAAAAGCGGTATAAAAATTGGATTTCCAGCCTTTCCATACTATTTCCAACTAAGACTCATATTTGAAAAAAATTTCCAGTGTTATTACCCTGTCCACCGACAATCCTGGTTAAAAATATTGGCACACTTGAAACTGACAGTGCGAAATATGACTCCCACTACAATAACAAGCATAGTAACCCCCCTTTTTGTGTTTTATTAAAAACGTCAATATGTCACGCATTGGGCTGAACCAGAAAATTTAAACGAACAAAGGAAATGTTTGATCCACTTTTTATAATGTTAATTAAATAAAATTTATTGTTTTGTTATCATATTTAAAAATTCACAACTATTGGTCATAGAGCTCAGACATCAGGGGCACTGCTGCGGTATTAAAAATGCGCTGACTAGAAAATTCATACAAACTACGTCATGGCCCAGGGGAGCAACTGCTGCGTGTGTATGTTGGGTGGGGCTGTGACCTCACACCCCCCTGATACGTACAGAGAAGTTGCGTCGAACTACCTGAAAAATCTGGAAAATACTTCGTCGAAGTTCGCTGTTTTTAGCAAAGGCTTTCATCTGGACGTTCGTGATCATGAACTTGAGGTTAGCGAAGTTAGTCATTAGCACAGAATAGGAATTAAGTTATACCAGAAGCGTAACTCGAGCAAATATTTGTCCGCGTTTTTACAAGCGATTCGTCATCAATCACGCCATCCTGGCTAGTACAACCGGCACTTTGTACCTACCAAATCCTGATAAAAACTTCCGGCTGTACTAGCCAGGATGGCGTGGCCTGACGTGAGCGAGTTAAAATTTTCGTGGACGTCAAACAATAAGGGAAACGACTAGAGTGACGCTTCTGGTATAACTTCCTATTCTGTGTCATTAGTGAGCTTAACTAGCAAGCGACGTTTTTGACAACGCGAACGGCATGAGTAACGTTAAAAGACTGGGTCAAGAAAGTTGATTGGTTGATAACGTCAAATTTTGCTTCCGGTCAACGTTCCTGTTGACAAAAACGTCGCTTTCTTAATCTCGCTATTAACTTTCGGACGAAGGGCCTTTGCTCAAAATGTTAAAGTCTTTAGTCTTCTGAGGAAATTGGGTCCTAGTTCTCCGGCATTAGTGATCTTAAGCAAGTGACGTTTTTGACAACACGGACGTCGACCGGTAGTAAAGTTGACGTTTGTCACCAATCACAGCCCTTGACCCAGCCTTCTGACGTTACTCATGCCGTTCGTGTTGTCAAAAACTTCACTTGCTTAAGCTCACTAATATCGGGTCTGGGCCAACCTCGTACCCAGGGTTTCTGCGCTTAATAAGCCACAAGCGCAGAAGCCTGGGTACGAGGTTGCAAAATGGCATATCCCATCCTCGCTCCCAGGGCCTCACGGCAACGCAGTGTCAGCCGTGAGGCCCTGGGACCGAGGATGGGCATATCCAAATATATCGACCGGAAACAAGTCTATAATTTCGACTTCTTGAACAACTTAATTCCGTATATCGAGGGTTTAATTCCTTGAACAACTTACAAAGTATTAAGAAAGTTTTCTTTTTCAGATGGTGTGATGAAAACCTCAACAATTCACAGAAAACGTTGTCCCCACCAAAAATTTCACTTTCGAAATTTCGAGGATTGCTTCCAAGTGGTCACATTTTGTTTCGCCATGCCAGCAACAATGTTTTCAAAAGTAGGCAACGAAGAGACCTTTGACCATCAAGGACCATCAAGTGCTGCTTGCATATAATCACCCTGCTCTTAGCAAGAATGTCAATTCATTGGGAGAGGGGGAAGAGGAAAAAAATCCTCATGGGTCCATTCTGGGCATCCTCACATTTTCTCGATTCTTTATTGCCCTATGCTACAAACTCGGCGTTATTATCACTCAGTTTTGAATTTGCGCATCGATTAATAAATGAAAAGGATAATCAGATAGAGTTTTAATCGCCAAGACTGTCTTCTAGATTGTCTATATAGATCTACATAGGTTCTACCGAGCAAGTGCAATCATCTCACAAAATCCGTTACCGTACATTGCTAGAGAGATGAGCCGCATGTTTTATGGGTTGAAACCGTTCAATCGTCGCTTAGTTCAGGCACGAAAATGAAACTGCATGCCCATTTTGGGATGGGCTTCAGACACAGATCACAATTCCCCACCCACGGAATCAGATAACGATATATCCACAGCTTCAAACAGTGATGATACTCATATATACATTCCGTCATTTATGACGAACTACTTAATTTGCGGTTAGTTTTAAATTAGTTTGCACTTTTGTTTTGTGTAAACAACTCTTATAACTCTTAGTTAACTTCCAAAAATTGTAAATCAGTTGCAAAGACAAATTCTGTTTTCAATAAATTCAATTTAAATTCTGAGCCAGATGGCGGGAGTCAGTCACTCAGGATCTGAACTGGAACTGGATGAACGTGTCTGTTGGCACAACCAAACCAAATTTTCTGCCCGTTGTCGTATCAAATGGAAAAATAAAGTATACATAACTTTTACTAGAAGTTATTTAAGTAACTATAAGTCAGAATAAATAATGTGGGATATTCCGAACAAGGTGAAAGAATTTCTCAGGATTAATTCTCAAGTTAACCCAAACCAATTGCAAGCATGCAAATTGTAAAAAGTTTCTTTATACTTATGCAAAATAGAACTGTTTAATATTTGGTTTAATTACATAATTAAGGAAGTTCTTTGTATAGTCTTTCAAGGGCTTACTGTAGTTCACGAAACGAAACGAAACGAAACGAAACGAAATCTGCACTTTGCGAAACTGTAATTTGCGAAATCTGTAATTTGCGAAATCTGCAGTTTGCGAAATCTGCAGTTTGCGAAATCTGCAGTTTGCGAAATCTCTAGATAGATTGCTATTCAAATTTGCAGTTTGCGAAAACATATAGCAGAAAGTAAAAAAAATGTTTACCTTTTCGAAAGTTTTCGATGCGATCACCAACAACCATTTTTATGTCAAACCTCGCGGCTGCGATCCACTTGACCATGCATCTGAAGAATTTCCTGGAAAATCCCATAGTCAGGGCAAAATTTCCAATCAATTTGCTGGCAATGGTGTATTTTCAATCTTAAACTTTTACATTTTGCAGTCTCAGACATATAATTATATAAAGAAGTTTATTTGACACTGCCACTGAAATATAACTTATACAAGTAAAGCAATTTATTGTGATAAGGTTTTATCGCAATTATGACTTCGTGTAGTCAGGTAGGTTCTTAATTAACTAGGTTAACTTGCACAGAATTTAATTGTACTGTTGACGCCTCGCCCTCGGAACATGTGAACATTTTTTATTTTACCCTAAACTACAGATATTTCGCAAATTACAGATTTCGCAAACTGCAGATTACGCAAATTACAGATTTCGCAAATTACAAATTTCGCAAACTGCAGATTTCGCAAACTGCAGATTTCGTTTCGTTTCGTAAACTACAGTTTTGTAAACTACAGTAAGCCTCTTTCAAGCACAAACAATACGATGACTTCCTGCCAAGTAAAGATAATTTTAAATGATAAGAAGTTTATAAAATTATGCCAGTTAATTACCACGCTCGCAGTGGACTTTAGTCGAAAATATACCATGTCTATTCGTTTAGCCAAGTATTAAGCCTGGATCTTAAAAATTATACTTTGAACTCTCGTGGATAATGAACATGGCAAAATTATTGTTATAAAGTTTGTTCGTTCACTGCAACCAGGTATATCAATCATGTTTCGCTCGCTATTCTGGTTTAAATAAATGATTACAAAGCCCAGTCGAATTGTAATCTAGACCCAACGTTTCGACACTCCAGTCTAGTGTCTTCATCAGGGGTGATCTAAAACTGCGATCGTGGCTTCTTAAATACCCAAGGGATGACGTCACCTGCCAAGAAGATGCATATATTCCTCTGGCAAATAGGCGCCGTCATCCCTATTCAAAGCATGATGACTCATATTTATATGCCACGCTTCTAGGCAAAGTCTTTGACCGTAGCGATTGTTTGTGGTAATTACTTTAGAGTTTTCCCACGCAATCTCGTGTTTGGTGTAACATACATGTTCGGCTAAAGCTGATTTTCCCTTGTCTAAAGTTGAAACAACCTTTTGATGTTCTTTTAGCCGTGTACCAAACTGGCGTTTAGACTGACCCAAATACTCTTTGTCGCAGTCACCGCATGGTATAGAATATATAGCATGAGTCTTCTGATTTGTTTCAACAGGATCTTTTGGCTTTGCGAAAATATGGCCTAAAGTCAAATAGGGTTTTAAGGCAACCTTAATTTTACAATTACTTAAGATTCTCTTGATTGGTTCTGTAACACCTTGAATGTATGGAACTATTGCAAAACCCTTAACAGAGGTATCACCCTCGGAGTTAATTTGGTTCCTACAAACAGGTGGTCTCAGGCAATCATTAAGAAAACGCTTTGGGTAATTGTTTCCCCCTAAAACATTTAGAACATATTCACGTTCATTAGTTTGAGAATCACTGTTTGACGCCAACGATTCAGTTCTTTGAAGCAAAGTTTTTGCTACGGATCTTTTATGGCTTACTGGGTGATGAGAGTCGTATGACAAGTATTTGTCTGTGTGTGTGGGTTTGCGATAAACATCAGTCTCTAACTTCCCTTCGACAGTTCTGTGCACATTCAAATCTAAAAAAGCTAAATGTCCATTTATCTCACGTTCTACCGTGAATTGGATGGACGGCTCAATAGAATTTAAATGTTGCAGTAGAATATCGATCTCATTTGTAGAAACCGCAGAGATGACATCATCGACGAAACGTTTCCAAAACGATAGGAACACCGGAACAGAGGCTAAAGCTCTTTGTTCGACATCTTCCATTACTAAATTAGCAATTACTGCCGAAACTGGTGACCCCATCGCTGTTCCAAAAACCTGTTGATAATAACAGCCCTCAAACACAAAGTATGTGGCGTTGAGACAAAAAGACAGAAGATCAATAATATCTTCTACAGGCAAGGATGTTCTTTGTAACAAAGTGGCATCCTGTCTTAGTCTTTTTGCCGCAACCTTGATGGCAAGATCAACTGGGATATTTGTAAACAAGGAAACGACATCAAATGATACCAACACTTGATCTGCTTTAAGAGTTTTACCTCTTACAAATTCTGCAAAATGATAGGAATTTTTGACAGTGTTTTCGGTATTTCCCACCACAAAATTTTCGCCAAAAAACTTGAAACTCCATATGTAGGAGAATTCACAAAGGACACAATAGGTCTCAATGGAATTTCCGGTTTATGGATTTTCGGTAAACCATAGAAACGCGGAGATAGTCCATCACTGCTGTATAACTTTTCATGTGTAGCCTTGCTGATAATATTGGATTTCTTCAAAAGAAGTAACTTGGCGTTTAAACCTCTTTGAGTCTTTCCAGTAGGATCAAACTTGAGAATAGAATACGTATTTCTGTCATTCAACAGTGAAAGAGCCTTCTCGCGATAATCATGTTTGTCCATAACAACAACGCAATTGCCTTTGTCCGCTGAAAGTATAGCCCTGTCCGGATCTTTTTTAAGAGCAAGTAAAGCTTTGAAAACATTTGAATCAATGTTTTTTGGAGGTATTTTGGCACGTCTAAGAATGCTACTGACCTCAGCTCTTACCAATCGCTTAGCATCATCGTCTAGTGGAAAAATTCCTTCTTCCACTGAAGCAATGATTTCGGCTGTTGGAATTCTGTTAGGTACAACCGCAAATTTTAGGCCGTGTTCAAGACCCTTCCTTTCCAACTCACTTAGCTCTTTAGATGAGAGGGTTTTAACCCATCTCTTCTTAAGATTCGAACCTGATTTATCAGATGGTTTCGTTCCAATCAGACGCAGCAATTTTTTGTCATGCTTCTCTCTCTGTTTGATCGACTCTTTGCGAAATTGCGAACGACAAAACTCTTCGATCCATAGGACTTCAGAGCAGTCGATCAAATCAGAAAGCTCGCAGAGTAAACGTTGACAATCAGAGCGCAGACGCTGTATAGACTGATGACAATCGTTTATACGCAACCTCAGGAAAGAAAAACCAGTATTTTCCATTAGCTTGTATCCCTTTTTACTCCGTGACTACGATATTTGGCAATACGAATCTTCATGTTGATGAGCTTTCAAAGCCTCGAAACAACATTTTGACCATATTTTTCTCGTATAGATTTAAAGTTTGTTCGCTCACTGCAACCAGGTATATCAATCATGTTTCGCTCGCTACTCTGGTTTAAATAAATGATTACAAAGCCCAGTCGAATTGTAATCAAGACCCAACGTTTCGACACTCCAGTCTAGTGTCTTCATCAGGGGTGATATAAAACTGCGATCGTGGCTTCTTAAATACCCAAGGGACGACGTCACCTGCCAAGAAGATGCATATATTCTTCTGGCAAATAGGCGCCGTCATCCCTATTCAAAGCATGATGACTCATATTTATATGCCACGCTTCTAGGCAAAGTCTTTGACCATAGCGATTGTTTGTGGTAATTACTTTAGAGTTTTCCCACGCAATCTCGTGCTTGGTGTAACATACATGTTCGGCTAAAGCTGATTTTCCCTTGTCTAAAGTTGAAACAGCCTTTTGATGTTCTTTTAGCCGTGTACCAAACTGGCGTTTAGACTGACCCAAATACTCTTTATCGCAGTCACCGCATGGTATAGAATATATAGCATGAGTCTTCTGATTTTTTTTAACAGGATCTTTTGGCTTTGCGAAAATATGGCC
>CACRXK020015597.1:0-12085 GCA_902702795.2 Paramuricea clavata
ATTACAATATCAGATTTTAAATATTGTAAGCAGTCGGTATCGCGGCGTTGATTGGCTGGCTGTTGCCGGAAATAGATGTTTTTTATTCTACCCCCCCCCCTGAAAATCCAAACGGTAAAGGAGGCTAGGTGGCCAAGCAGGCGCCGTAGTAATTATCGGGCTTTCTAAGTTCCATAGAATTTTAGTCTCGAAACATTTCGCTAAAAATCCATTGCAAAAATTATAGGACGTGTTAATATTGCTTTGTATGTTCGAAGATGGGTGTTTATTCTATACGCTGGCGAAGTTTTACCGCGAAGAAAGCAATTTGAAGGGGATATTTTTCGATTTGAATTATTCGTGTCGGCTGTTTGAGAACTGGAATCGTTAGCCTTTGCTTTCAATACTATCACCTATGAAGACAGTCGCAGGCATCGAATGTAAAGTCGCTCAGAAATAAAAGACGATCACATACAATCAAAGTAGGCAAGTAAATATGATTTTAAAATATAAAATTCATTACAAATTTTACTGTGTAGTATATTCTATTATGATATATTTACTATACACTAATACACGTCTGGGCCGCCTGTGGATCGATCACATTTATTGTCGCGCCACTGTCAATTGTTGTTTGAAATTTGGCACCGCCTACTTTAACATTGACCTTGTTATTGTGCTTTGTATTTGTCATGGTATATAAATAGTCTTCATCGGAACTCGAGTTTGATCCTGTATCTAATGTTTTTAAATTTCTTTGTGCATGCTTTTTGTTTGAGTATCTCGGTGATCGCACAGGGGGTCCAACTAACAGCTGTGTTATGAATAAAACATATTAATTAAACGTAATATGAATAAAACATCATAACGTAATATTGCACTTACTTGTATAAATCATAAGAGCTTGCATTTTAATACTGTGAATAGCAACAGGTGGGAAATTTGTCTGAGCATGCGCGAGTAAAATGAGCCACGTAATTGCGTGGAATACACGCAACGCGTGTTTACAAAAAGGCACAATCGTGTAAATATTGCCAAATGTTTGTACAAAATAAATGACTGTTTTATGTTGAAAGAGTGAACATGATCTAAATTAATCATACAGAATTTTTTAGTGACGTTCTATTTCAGTACCCTGCCATTGTCTCTGGTGGGCTGTTCGTGTGCATTCGATCTGAAACAGTTGCTACTTTGCTGTCGAAGAATTTCGAATGTTTACATGAAAATAGAGGCATGTCATGCATTTTACAACCTCTCAAACTGTATGAGCCCCTATTTTTACGCTTATACCTAAGATATCAAATAAAAGTACATGAAACAGAGAACATTTGTAGAAAGTTTTATTGTGAGGCCACGGCCAGTTTTTAAAATATCTTTATTTCTGTTCCGGTCATCACTAAAATTACACAAAAGCGGGGCTTGAATATACAACAAATTTTGAATCTCATCAAGCACAAAAATACTTAACGTGTAACCAAATTATGCTCATGAAATCGAAATTAATAGCTAAATTTTCAAACTAGACCCTTCTCGAAGCGGTTTTCATGAAGGAAGTTCACATTTCGGCCTTTGATTCTTGGCAAAAGTTTGACCACAACACGTACGAAGCAACTGGGTCTCAAAGACTGAACTAAAACATTGTGAGCCCCTATTTTCCTAACGATATGTTTGATACCTACAAACGCCGAAAAGTTTTTTCTTTTCATTTAGCTATATTTGAAATTGAGGCCACGGGTTATTTTTGAGAAATAAAGTTCAAAGTCAAGCTATTTTTTACATATTTTCAAAATTTGTCAAATTTCGCGAGCTTGTATTTTGAACTTAGACAGCTGAAGTTACAGTAAGAAACATATAGGATGGAAAATTTGAGGCATATAAAGTTAATTTCAACTTACATTTCATTCTCAAATCACGTCTTTCTTCGTTTATTATGGTTTTAAGCAAGCCATAGATCGACGTATACTGTATTTACTCCCATGTTCACGTCGCCATATTAACTTCTTCCAATCACGCGATTACAAAACAATCATCCCAAAACAAAGAATTCATGATCGACTTTTAAAAGAATAACCAATAATTTGTAAATCGTTGAATGGAAAGCAAAATATCGTCAGCTAAAACAGCTTCTTGCTAACTTTCTGCTTTGTTTTGAATGCAAATGCAATGGGCTTTGTTACTGCCCGCAATTTTTTGGTCAGCGACGACAAATTTCCCACCTGTTGTGAATAGCTTCAAAAACTTGCCTCTGCTTCGTTCAAAAGACTTCAAATATGGCGAATAAATTGACAAAACGATAATATTACATGACGTTCCAACGAAAATAACAGAAAGGATTGCGAGCGGAAGGCGAGGGTAATAGATATTAATAGAAGGGATGAAACACCGGTAATGCGATCGTGTGATGTGTTCCATAAGTAGCCTGTTCTCTCGGAAAATTCCAAAACGCCTCCTGCCAACTCCAACAACGCCTAAGCGCTTAATTAATGAAAATAAACAATGTTTAGCTATACCGGCTAATATGAAATGTTTAAATGTAGCGACCAACGTTTTTTTTTACATTATTTAGTTTTATTATTATTTCGTCATACGTCACGAGAACAGGCTACTTATGGAACACATCTCGCGATAATGGCCAAGAATGCTCGCTGTTATAAATCACATAAATTAGATTGATCAGTGCTTTTTTGGTAATGACTAGGCTTGTTCATGTAAGAGAACATCGACTGAGCCTTAAAAACCCCACAAAAAGCTTAAACGGATAGTCTAGAAGCATTTTAAAAAGTCACGTGATATTTGTTTCATCCCTTTTATTTATTTCTTTCCTCGCCTTTCCGCTCGCGCCCGCAATCCTTTCTGTTATTTTCGTTGGAACGTCATGTAATATTATTGTTTTGTCAATTTATTCGCCATATTTGAAGTCTTTGGAACGAAGCAAGTTTTTGAAGCTATTCACTGTATTAAAATGCAAGCTCTTATGATTTATACAAGTAAGTGCAATATTACGTTATGATGTTTTATTCATATTACGTTTAATTAATATGTTTTATTCATAACACAGCTGTTAGTTGGACCCCCTGTGGTGATCGCGTTTGTTTTTGTTTTCCTCGACAAACAGCAGCAAAATGATTCGGTTTTCCACAATTATTACAGGTTTTCCCTTTCGCTGGACATGCTCCTGTGTGTGGATAAGCACGCCCACATTTTTTTTGCAAATAACATTACTACTGTTCGAAATATTACCGTTATTAGGTTTTTGTTCTAATTTATTAGCCTCACCGTCAGTTTGTTCTTTAGATTCGATTTGTTCAGCTTGATACTTGCTCTGCTCGTCACGACGTCCTTCTAAAAGCATTGATTTTAAGTCAAATGTAGGATCACGCAGTGCTCGCTTTCGTATTTTCGATGAATTTCCGCCTATAATGATTTGTTCTTCGATTTCAAATTCAACGTCTGCGAATTCACAGGTTTCTGACATTGTTCTAAGTCTGGTGTGAAATTGATCTAATGTCTCATTGTGTTCTTGAGTTGTTTGTCGAAAACGATAAACTTCGTACCGCCGATTCTTTTGAGGGTCGAAGTAAGCCTTTAATTTCTGTTTCGCGATGTTGTAGTCCGTATCAGTTCCTGTCTCGGGGATTTGTTTAAAAATCTCGCGAACTCTCGGTCCGGCTTGATATAGCAAGAGTGCACGTTTTCGCTTTGGATCCGTTATTCCACTTGCGGTTATATACATTTCGAAGTCTGACTGCCAATTGTTCCATCTTGTCGAAAGGCTTGTTCCGATTTTTGCATCTGGGCAAAATTCTGGCATTGGAGTTATTGTTACAGATTGCATGATCTGTACAGCCGGTTGCTGCAGTGGTTGAGGCTCTGCCTGCTCTTCCACCATTGTTTCGTTTAATAGAATACGTTTATCTTCGTCGCCATTATAATGTTCTCTTATTTAATAGACTTCTTGATATCTCGGCTACATGTAAACAACTCAATATATAATGTCCATATTCTAAATATAAACTAATCGTAATACGTGCGTTAATGATTAATAGACGTACATTACTATAGTGTGCAAGCATTTACCATTGATTCAAAGGAGAAAGAGTTTATCGCTATGTTGGGATATTTTACAGTTAACCGTATACCCAAGTTATGGAAGTACTGATGATGGCGTGTTATTTACTACTTAGTATTTCTGATGACGCATGCGTTGAAAGATTACTCGAGTGCGGCGAAATGTAAAATTTCCCTGTAATTTCAATTAAATAAAGGAAATATACTTACGTTCCAATTCATTCCACACGAGGAGATGGCGTATTGCAAAAACAGCATGTAATTATTATAGGCCTTTTCACATTCAATGAGACCAAGAGACGAGCAAGAGTCGTGCGGTAAAACAGTACAGTGGGAATTGATTTAGTCATTTTACCCGCATTTCTCAATTTAAATTTGCTTTGAACTGTTCAAGCGGAAAATAGTATAATTTGTGTCACCATTTCATGATTCGGTGCAAATTTTTCATTGTTTTAGACTGTTTAACTGTCTGCATTTTTAATGGCCGTAAACGTGTTCTTGTTAACATGACCAGTGTATTTACGCGAAACATTTTGATGTCTTCAATTTTCTATGTTGTTTTCAATTTTCTATGTTGCCTAATGCCTATAGCCCATAAATTCTTGTACAGTTGTCAATTTATAACTATAAGCATAAACTATTTTTGAATTTATAACTAAACTTTACAACTTGGTGTATATAGAAATTTAGGTTGATGAATTGCTGAATATTTATCCCTCATGCATTCATTATGTTTCGCGTGATTAGGTGGTATGTTATATATCGTCGGAGGACGAAACAACTCGTTAAGTGGCAATGTTGACTGTGATTCCGTCGACCGTTATGATCCTCTGTTGGATGAATGGAAGTCTGTACGTTCCTTAACCGTACCGCGCAATCGAGTGGGTATTGGTGTCATCGATGGTTTTGTATATGCTATTGGTGGTAGTCATGGTAACTTATATTTAAATCTTGTTGAAAAGTATGATGCTGACGAAGATTGTTGGGTCGAAGTTGCTCCTTTGACTGTTCCTAGAATAGGTAATGTATACAGGCTACATTTACACGATACCCTGTCAACATAAAGGGCTGATTACATGTAGACATTTTCAGCCTGCATGGCCAGTTTGAACTATACCCGAGATGAAAATTTCATCTTCGTTGACCGGCCTGAAAATCGTCATGTAATTGACAAGATATTTCATCTTTTGTTCCATCTCTAATGAAACCACAGGTCAAATATTCGGCGACATCAGCATTAGAACATTTTTCATTCAAAACTAAATTTTAACAAATATCGACTATAGTTATAAATTAAATTTTTTAGAACCACTTAGTATTTTAACAAAATACAAAACAAGTGTACTGTAACTCCAAAGATCGATCTTTGGAGTTACACTTGTTTTGAATTTTTGTAAATTAAAAAGTTGTGTAAAAACCAGTTGAACTTTATTGTACTTATACGTACAGTAATAAGAATTTTGTAAGTCCAGTCATTCCGACTAGCAGGTTTTATAGAGATGAACTGAGATTCTAGCCTCCAAAATGAAATATATGTATTTGCTTCGTAACGGAAAATGCATGGTGAGCCTGGAGGTTCTGGTTACAAACAAAAATTATTTAAATGTCCAAAAATGTGTAATAATTTTGTTTTGCGCACTCTGAATTCGACATTTTATTTTAGGAGTTGGAGTTGCGGTGATCGATAGGAAACTGTACGCAGTTGGTGGGTATGATGGAGTACGTCGTCTGGATAGGTGAGGATTATTAATTTAAGAATATTATGAGAGGAACCATTCAATTCAAGTGTTTACCGCTGTGTTCGCTATGCAAGTAACACATTTCCATCTCGAGACATTTAACGACATTTCGAATAATTAGCTTGCATTTCAGTGCAGAAGAGCTGTTGCTAATGTATGGCGTCTGCCTCCACACCATATGATAAGGTGAATGTTAAGATACTTTTAATATCAGATTATGATGAATTTAAATTTGATCATTTGTCGCGAGACTATAGACTGTAAAAAGGGGGGGGGGGATGTTGAACAGGGCTTCAAAATGATAAGGTCGGCGTTAAGATGCTAATTTTGAATTTTATATGGCGTTTTAATAACAGATATACTCATAACACTATACGTCCTTCATATATAAGTAACACTGTCCCACTTGCGGATAAACACAATATTAAGGTCGGTTTGCTAGAAATTATCAAATGAAGCGTGAAGCTATAATTAGCATAAACACGAGGTTCATGTTAAAATCGATTAGCATAATAATATCATACGGTTTATATATATATATATATATATATATATATATATATATATATATATATATATATATTATATATATATATATATATTATATATATATATATATATATATATATAGTATATATATATATAGTATATATATATATAGTATATATATATATATATATATATATATATATATATATATATATATATATATATATATATATATATATATATATATATATTACGACAAAGAGATGGCTACGTATCGAAGAATTTATTAAAGATGACTAAAGTAAAGTATAAAAATAAATTTTCGGCCACTTGACACGGCCTTCCTCAGAATAAAAACTAAGTTACAGCACATGGCATTTATACTATTTAGCATGCTAAGTAATTAACCTAATCCTATTGTTGTACAAAATCATGCGTAGAGTTAAGTCCTCTTTGATTAGTCAATAGCATACCAATCCAAAAATTTTCACATTCCCTTAGGTTGCCTATAACACACTCATTGCTTTCAGCACTAACCTAAGTTGGGGGGGGGTGGGGAGGGGGGATGCTTGGAAATTGCTTAACTATGCATATTAAATGTTAGATTAACTAAACTAAATATTTCATGTCGTTGATCCTGAAATTTTATTCCAGTTTTGTTTATTGTCGGTTTAGCAGCTATTAAATGACATATTTCATGTCTTTGATTATGAAATACGGAAAATTACGATAAAATATCGTATTTTGTAGCATAGCGACTGTGTCAAGAGTACTGTACTTGTGTATAATTTTTCATTGTTTGTTTATGGTTTTCATTGAGTCGTATCAAAATACATATTTCTTTTTAGAATCAGTGCAAGAGAGGATATAATAGTAAAAACAACAAATTTCCTGCCAAAATTTTACGAATTTTGTCGGGTTAATCAACACAAATATTGAGAAATAGCACTAAACTGCATGCAGACTTGTCTTTCGCACGACAGTAATTTTTACGACATGATATTGCTAATATTTGCATATTCATATAATTATTTTGTAAATTATATACAAATAAATGCATGGCATAATTTTTCATCATGTAGTCCACTTGACTGTCTTGACATATTTATAACATTCTGTCCTTATTTATACAAACATTCTGTCCGCCATAGTTTTAAGTAAGTTATAAATGGAAGGGAACAGTACCGCGGATAAATAATAGTTCAGTAATTTTAGCTCATTTTAAGGCCAAGGTTGGAAAAAATAGTAAAAAGCTAAAAATTGTTAGATGCAATAATTTAACTATCCTGAACAATATACTAAAAGTCCCCATGTATCCTCTTGGAGCTTTTTCCATTATGACAAGGTTTTTTTCGATTTCCTTATCACTCCCATATTGTTAAAAACGTGAAATTTCAAGTTCACTCATACCAAAAATCATCACTAGAAAGCTCATAAAAACTACATATAAGACATTTAAGTCTGACAACACGTTTCCAACAGCTCATAACTCAAGAAGAACTTGCAAAATCAAGGTAGCCGTTTAAATGTCTTATATGTAGTTTTTTGTAAGTTTTCTAATAATGTAACTTATTTTTCCTATAACTGAATCTGAAATTTCGCTTTTTAACAATATAGGAGTTCACTAGGGAAATCGAACAAAAAACTTGTCATAATGGAGAAAGCTCCAAGAGGATACATGAGAACTTTTAGTATGTTATCAAGGTTGCTGAAGAGAGTGCATACGCTAATGTTTGGCTTTTTACTAATTTTTTCTGACCTATTTTCTATTTTGATTGTACTATAACGCGGGTTGCGGTCATAGTCAGTAGCGGGAGTAATTAATAGCCCAACTGCTTAGTGATGGATGAAATGACGCTTCACTTTCACCAACAAGCAGTTCGATATGTTCTTACTTTGAAATCATTTTAAACTTACAGTTCCTAGTAAGTAATCTCTTCTATTTCTAGCTGTCCCTCCCTCTCCGACTTCGAAATATCTCCTTAGAGACATTAACTTGTTGTTTTACACAGTATATTCGTGTTTCTACCATTTAGTGTGGAATGCTATGATGCAACATTAGATAAATGGACTTTGGTCGCGTCTATGAAGTCAGCTAGAAGTGGTGCTGCCGTTACTGCGGCTAGTAAATACATTTACGCATTGGGTGGGTATAACGGCACAACACAGTTAAGTAGTGTGGAGAGATATGATCCAGTACTGGACGAATGGACACTAGTATCAAACATGTTAGACCACCGCAGTGCCCTGAGTGTGGCATCATACGATAACAAACTGTATGTATTTGGAGGATATGATGGAGAGAAATTTCATGATACAGTGGAGGTTTATGATTGTGAACAGGATCGGTGGGAGGTAGCGGCTGCCATGAGCACGGGCCGTAGTGGTGCTGCTGTAGTGGTAGGAGTACGACCAGCATTCTGAGAAATTGACCAGAGTTGCATCCGGCAAAGATTCCCCGTCGCGAGCTCGAGACTACGGAGCTTTAGATTTGACCACGAGTACGACTACGAGTACGAGATTTGATCGCGTGCTAGGAAATTACCGTAGTCGTTTTCGTTTCCATTCAAATGTTGTTTTTATAACAGTAAACCAACAACGAGAGAAAAAGTTTCATAAACTAAATCTCCTGCTGACTAAAATCCCCTACAAAACGTGAAAATAAGTCATAACATTAAAAACAGGCCAGATATTTAGTATTAATATATTATTTGCGCCGGATAAACGCTATATAAATGCTAGAAATTATTTTTGGAAAACAAAAAAAAGGTCAACTTTCTTTGTTTTTTTGAAAAGTCGTCGTGAGGACTACGAGATTTATCCGCAAGTTCGTTCTCAGATGGGCGACGGCTACGATTTTTTCGCGTCAGTACGGGATGGCGTAAGCATACAGCATACGTTTTCGCTTGACGAATCTCGTACTCGTAGTCGTACTCGTAGTCAAATCTAAAGCTCCCTACTAAGAAGAAGCTGACGGGATAGTCAACCAGAAGAAAATTCGTTTGGGCCCATTTGGAGGAGGGTAAAATATAATTGTGTGGGATAGTTTTTGAAGGGCTGTCATAGTAGTTTAAACAGAATAAATAGTCTGGTAATCTGGATAATAGAGTCCTGTTCCCTTTTTACTGGTTTTTAACTGGTGAATTTATTTGCGCAATAAAGATTCCTATTATTGTAATCGGAATGGTAATAATGTAGATATCTGAAAAAGAATTGACTAGTTATTTCATTACCTCCAGTTACAAATGCATAATCAGCTCAAAAACACTATACAAACTTAAAAAGCGTATATGAGGTTCTATATTTTCCATAATTGTGAATATCGGATTTATTTATTATGCAAAGAATTACCGTTTCAGACGAAAATATGAAAAGTTTTATAACCAGAAACAAAAGAAAACTAAATTGCTTTTCGTAATTTCAGGTCACGTTCGATAACCTAACCGATAAATTCATAAAGGTAATTTTTTGTTTGAAAAGATCCCCATACTAAGCCGGATAATATTTAGCCTGCTATGGGTAAAGCGCCTGCATGGAAGCCATACAACTTTGGATACCTATGTCCCAAATCATGTAATTCTAGGTCAGTATTCAAGTCTCCTATTTATAGAATATAACGCATCAGTTTCTACGCTTGTTGACGTGCGAAGGAAGCTTATTCAAATCTTTGCATGCAATATATTTCTATATCGCAAATGACTCCTCACAACATAATCCCCAAATTTGGAAATACTCAACATGGATCATTCGTTCAAACACATTTTTAGTCATATCAGGTTATTCCACAAATGTATAACATGTGATAGTATGGATAAATTCTCCGTTTGTGCGTGCGTGTCGATTATCTGGTAAGCCATTTCACTCTGGAATATTGTCTGTGTGGTCTTTATGGTTCTTTCCGGTATTTCCTGATTGGTTGATTTCAAGATACGATTTTAGGGGGGCGGATATACAAAATTGTATGGCGTCAATGCAGGCTGTCCTTCCCTAGACTAGCAGGGCCTGCTGCAGGCTATCCTTTGTTGAATGTTGAGCAATGCTTTTGAAATTCATCAATTTCGAGGTTGTTTATTTGAAAGTATATCAGCTGAGCCGTAATCCGGCACTTTTTGTTATTTTCGTTCAATTTATTCGTCCCTAGATGTATTTGTATTTATTAAAACCATTATTTAACCCCCAAGGTAATCCTGTCAGTGTCTCAAGGAACTGGGAGCCCTGATATCATATTACAAAAAAAATAGGTGATTACGTGAATGAAATAAATATTATTGTATAAATACTAACTTCCCGACGAAGAGTCTTCGCTCGAAACATGGACGTTCTCTTTGAATTTTTTTTAGATTTTTAGGCAGTTGTATATCGCTATCAATCCGAAGCTTTATTATGCACCTATCAATGTTTTTCTGAGGGCGACCCAGGGGACTTTTGACATTTTTAAAATTTTGTAGTCAAAATCCCCACTGTTGGGCAAGAAACGGCTGTCAAAATTCCCCACTCTAGGCCTATTCCTATCCGTATGAACAACTTTATTCCGTTAAAAAAAGGTGATGGCATTATATGTGTGCCAATGCGCTGTCTCGTTAATTTTTGACATATGATCGTGAACTATGTATGCTATATAATGTAAACCCTGTATGGCTGTAACGTCATATTCTGAACAGATCAATATATTCAAGAATTAATGCCTCCTGCCAGTGCAAAGACAAGTAATTAATTTTGTTTACACATGTAAACTTGGCATAAAGGCATTACTAATTAAATATATTGAATGCCAGAGTTCCATAGTTGGCAGGTATTCAGCAATTACTAAATATTTGTTTAGTTGATGATGTCGCAAATATCTTGAAAATGAGATAAACTAGTCTGGGTTTACGACAGTGCTTATTTAGTACATAAATGCTAGTTATATACAGCTAATTCTGAAAATGTTGTCATTTGAAAAACTCTAAACCTTAATTAAACTCTAAGCATGCAAAGCGTAATGGGAGCAGCATCATTTAATCAGTGTAGAAAGCATATATCACAAATAGCTGCAATATTCAACTACTAATCTTGAAACTTGTGCTCCCATTAAGCTTTACTCGCTTAGAGTTTAAGGTTTTTCAAGGGACAACCTTTTTTGAATTTGCTGTATATTATAGCAGGCTAGTTTTCTCATATGCGCAGATGAATTGCAAAATCACAGATAAGATATTACTTCATGTACACCTATAAGCAGATTACATCAGATTGCAAACTTTTATAGATGAAAAATTGCAAGCATGAATATATAATAGCAGCAATAATGCGCACATGAATTGTAAAATGTTTACCAACAGGAAAATTAACACTGTCATTGAAAAATAGAATATTAACAAAATGTTCAAGCTAATTTAAACAAGTATAGCACCTCCACTGAATTGGATCACCATCCACTTCAACACACTCCTTGTGAAACCACCCTTGGCATCTGTCACAACCTATCCAATCTACTATGGCGGATGCACAACCAGGAGGCTCGGGCTGCAAGCATTCTAGGCAGATATCATCGGTAGCCTAATTAAGACAAAAAAAGAATAATATTATATATCTGTTATTACTACATGCATAGAGAAATATGAACGTCTAAACAAATTTGATCTTCATTTAAAACCTAAGAAATTACCTTTGTTTCACTACTACATGCAAGTTGTCCTTGGTTTGATGTAGTTTGTCTTTTTTCCTTATTTCTTTTTCTTGTTTCTGCTGCTTTTTTTGCACCAGCAGCTCTGTGGTCTTTAACCTCCTGAAGGTGATCAAGCCATATCCTTACCTAAAAGTGTTAGGAGTCA
>CACRXK020015602.1:0-12083 GCA_902702795.2 Paramuricea clavata
TATAATGCGATTTTGGGCGATTTTAGGCGATTTAAGGAAAAACTGGGACTTTCAAGCACCGCGATTTAGTGCGATTTTAGGCGATTTAAGAAAAAATTTTAAATTTTAGGGATTGCAATTTAGGTGTTTTCAAAGGAATTGAATTCTATATTTTGCTCCGGTTTCCTCCCACAGGGCAAAATTGGCAGGGTGGGTTAGGATAAACACAGTTAGGAAAGTAATATCATATTCTCATTGTTGTAAAGATAAATAGTCTAGGCTAACATAAGTAATCATAGTACTTGATGTAATCGATCACTGAAAAGCCCCAATGTGGGGAGTGAGCTGAATAATAATGTAATGTTTCCACACACATATGCATTGTATGAAGCAAAATACAATTATTAGAACATGTATGTACATTTTATATAAAGTTAGGTTAACTAATTATTGTATTTAACCTGATTCACATATAAAGCTCAATATTCATGAACTTTTCATCCATTCTCTATTTAGAAGCCATTGGGGTTCATCTTGTGGGGTCATTCATGGCTACATTATGTACCACAAATATTGTAAACAGTTAATATACTCTACTTAAGGGGCATGCACTACACATGTCTTAAACTTTAATATCATTAAATTTATGTCGAGTTAAAATTGCAAAATATAATAAATATTTGATTTCCAAAAAACCCACAAGAGAAACACACAATGTATTTATACAGTATAACTGATAAACTGAATAAGCTATACTCCTATAAATTACCTTGTCACCCATGTAAGTGAAATTGTCTTGTTTTGTATCATGTCAAAACTTCTTTATTTAGCTGGCATTTTATTTAAACTGTTTCAATCTCGTGCTTTCTTCATGCTACAAACATGTTTTATAACATTTTTGATATCTATATCATATCCCAGTGCCATATATCCAGAAACAGTATCGTCACGCATTCGGAAACTGTCGGCATAATGCCGTAATGTTTAAATTACATGAAGTATATTGTATATAAATGTAGGAATTCTAATTTCTAAATTATTTTAAAATTAAAAACAAAATAATACAGTATTAACTAAACAAATGACGCACTACGTCGTGGTTTTAGGTTCTGCAAACAAACAACAACAAAATATCTATTGTATGGTATGTACGATGTAATCATTGTTTTACTGTTTATTGTATATACAGGTCTGGAAAATTTAATAGATGAGAGTTGCAAATCACTCATAACCTCACGTATATTTTTCGTTTGATAGCCACTATAATTATAATTAGAGCTACAGTATAACCATGCACATGTCGAAGTACAACCATTGTATACAATGCAGTGCTCGATGTTACATGCAACAGTGCACAAATTACAGGATGACTTTATTATAAATAAAAAAATAAATAAAAAAAATTATATAAATCAACACTCGTACTAATTGACTTTCCTAGTCTCCTACTGTTGTTCTAATTAACAGCAATTAGGCTTTGAGAAGCCATATAGATTATATATTAATTTGTAGCCCAGCCTCCATAGTCCATATAAATTGTAGCCCAGCCTCCATTTACACCAATAATGAAATTAACTCATTCTGGTAACTAGCTCAATTTTGTTGCTGGTAGTGTATGGGATCTATGGGTCTTTCAGATCCCAGAATTACCTAATTATTGTAAAGTCTGCATAAAGCAGAAAAAGGCTCTGTTTTTGTCAATGACCGGTGCCTATTGAGTGACCAAATATTGTCAGCCTAATCCACTTATTTGATTGCTAATTCATGTTGCATTACTTTTGATTGCAAATCACCTGGATTACATGATTTGCCCGTAAAATAGCAGCAATTGATAAACTTGAGTACATGGACTGAATGTATCAAACAGAATGTATGTTGGCGATTTAAAGCGATTTTAGGCGATTTTAGGCGATTTAAGAGAAATTCGACAATTTTAACCCGCGATTTAATGCGATTTTAGGCGATTTAAGGCGATTTATCGCCCCACAGTAGGCCTCACAGCGGACCTATGTTTTATATGCAATAGCAGGCGCATTTTGTCAAGGTGTTTCGGAAAGCTAGCTATATTGAGCATAGTCATTCTAAAACCTCTTAATTTGGAATATTTGTCCAATTTGTTTCCCTCGGCCTCATAATTAATCAAATCATCCCACACTCAAGTAACCACGAAGAATCACAGTTGTTGCTTTGCAACATCCGTGAGTCAAAAATGCAATCTAAACAACATTTTTCACGAAGGCAAAGGGCACTTCGCCACCGGAAAAAAGGGCAATTTTTGTCTCTTCCGAAACTTGGAGGGCTTGGCCCCCTTGTCCCCCCCCCCCGTTCCTACTCCCCTGAGTCTGCCATTCTCACTTCAAAGAGTGGGGGAACCGCTGTGAATGGTTTACTATAAAAAATGACAGTTGTATGCGTTGATTGAGTTGTTGCTCAGAACTTCGTTCGAACAAACTCTTCTGGCACACAATATATATTCATGCGTTTTTATAATATAGATGATAATAAATTCTTTGTAGTTTGCATGGCGATAGAACATATAATACTATCTTTTGTGGAAGCACCACGTAAATTTATGACTGCCAAGCTTTCGATCCGTATGCCCCGATCTTCATCAGTGCTAATAATATGTGACTTAGCTTGTTCAATTCATACGCTCTTCTTTTATATACCAAAGTGAGTAATTTGTGAGGTAAGTAACATCGACGACGAGTTAGAACATTTAAGAAATATTCTAAAAATGAATCGCTATCCCTGACATTACATAGATAATGCTACGAAAACACCACAAAGTATACAGCAGAAGATTGAATCTCAGTCCTCTGTTTGTCTACCATACATTGGTCCGGAGTAGTATAGGGAGAGGGGTTCTGGACCGGGTGGATCATCTGATCCACCCGTAACGTCGTCAAAGTATAATTTCACATCAATTACACGCGCTTGTAAAGTGTTTAAAGAGTGTGGACCAATTATTACTAGTACCATTTTAATTTTTAAAAAAACTTTTACAGTTTAATACTTTGCTAATATATATACCCACATATATTCCTTGTAACAAACTGAGTGAATTTTAACACGTTCCCGATATATATTCTACTAAAGTTGTTGTAATGCTTGTGGGACGTAGATATTGCAGTTATACGCATGAGTAGGGATAATTGGAATTATGAAAATTCCTGACTTATAGGAATTTGTAAAGATTCCGTGGTGGGGGAATTCTGCAGAGAATATTCCGTTTATTCCAAATTCCCCAAAATCATAAACGACAATAGAAACAGAATAAAAGGTGTATTTGAAATCATATTACAATGTAATCGTATTACAATGTTTTATTATATTATCTTAGACTACTTTAGCACCATCCTTGGTTTTCCCTGGAGATGTATTCACCATGTTTAAGACTATTAATAAACAAGCAATAATAAAAATCCAGACATACATATGAAATTTTTTAAAAAAGAACTAAGCAGTTGCTAAGCCCAAGTTAAAATCGTTGTCAATGCCGTTGTTATGGTCGATATTTGCATATTACAGTGATTAACCCGCCCTTTTTATTTCACCCAGCCAGCTTGAGACAGGATAAAAAAATACTAACGAACAGAGACTTCTTACAGATTATATGCAAGACATATCGGAATTTTTTCGTTTGTGGCTCTGTAAAACACTTAACAGTCATTAATGGATTACCAGCAAAATTTTATTAGTTAATCTCCTAAGTGCTTATTATGGATAGAAGGGATTATTTATTTACTCAAAATCGGGCGCGTGGCTTTGCAGGAAAAAGTTTGCACAAGATTTCACTTTTAAAATACATTTATTTCTTCGAAATGTTTTACACAGTTATGCTTCTAATATATACTTGTTTGATACGTTGCACTATCCGATTCGTCATCGTGGCTGCTTTCATCATTGTGGCTGCTTTCATCATCCGAGATATTGACATCCTAAGATACTGTGTAATATCCTAATATACTGTATGATGTCCTAAGATATTGTATTATAGCGTAAGATACTGTATGATATCCTAAGATACTATATGATATCCTAATTAGATACTGTATGATATCCTAAGATACTGTATGATATCCTAAGATACTGTATGATATCCCAAAAATATTGTATGATATCTTAAGATACTGTATGATATCATAAGATACTGTATGATATCCTAAGATAGTGATACCTTAAGATATTGACATTCTGAGATATTGATATCCTAAGACAGTGGCGTAGCTAGCGGTCCTGCTTGTCCTGCCCAGCAGGACTAAAAATTTCCCCAAATTTCCTTACTAAAACATTGCTTTATTTATTTTGAAGCTTTATAAATATATCATTATCATATTGTTATTTTGTCTCTTTTTCTCGTCTTTTTCGTTATTATATTTTAAAAAGTTTTTCGCAATTTGCGTTATTTACGCAATTTTACAGCTTGCCGTGTCTGTTACCTAGCAACTGCAACTGCAACTCCACATTGATTTACACGCGACTTTCATACAAGAAATCTTGGTTTCTGATTGGATAATTAGGTCTGCGCATGCTCAAACCGACTGTTTACAAATGCGAAGTCCTGCTCTCTCGAAATGGCAGGACTTGGCTTTGTATTGTCTTTACTTGCGAGCTTTCCGCGTGACTAAACCCACTTTTTACTCATTCTGTCGAGATTACTCAAGTTATGAATATGGAAATCAACGAGTGTGGAAGCCCAATGTGACTTTGGTATAATTTCTGGCTTCTGCTAAGATATTTTAGCTCACGAAATGCATGTGAACAGACTCGATTGATGATTGTGTATTTTTATAATACAATATAATGGGGAATACAAACTTCATTTGTGAAGCCTGTCGTATTGATATGCAGTAAGAACGTAATATTTACTGCCAGTTCATCTGCTTTGTGCATTTGAAACGAGCACTTATATGGAGTTGTTTAATTTTAAAAATGATATACTGTACCAATTCACACTGTTTATGTAGATACTTGGCCGCATAGACTAAATTAAACGCTATATTAATACCATAGGCATAGCGCACTGAATTACATTCAGAGCGAGATTCAGAGTGCCAGGCGTAGTGTAGTTGATACCACTCCAGTCTCCATTATATAAAGTTTAACACATTACTATTAGACAAACGTAGTGAATTTTTAACGAATGCTAGCCGTAGCGTTATAGTGTATAACACGCCGTGTTCAACAGTATAATAGTTTATACGCAATTGTTGATTATGTGAGGTTGGATTATGTGTTGATCAAATGAAAGATCGTATTACAGACGCGTATTGTTTACTTGATATTTTCCTCTTTCGTGACTTGACTATATTTAGCTGCATTTTCAGTTAAGTTAAAAAATATTTTGTGAAATATGATAAAACAATGCATGGATTTCAAAAAGTTACAATTTTTTTTTTTCTAAAAATATCAAAAATTTTCCGCTAATCACGCAATTTTTTGATGTTCCCTTTGGAGTATTTCGCCGTGAAATCGCAGGAAATGGCCATTCCAGACTTCTAAAATTCAAAATTTCCTGGGGAGCATGCCCCCGGACCCCCCTAGAATGTGTGGGTCTTAGAGCAGGACTAGTCAAATTTCGCTAGCTACGCCACTGTCTTAAGATCTTGATATCCTAAGATACTGAATGATATCCTAAGACATTGGTATCCTAAAATATTGTATGATATCCTAAGATAATAATATCCCAAGATACTGTATGATATCCTAAGATATTGATATCCTAAGATACTGAACGATATCTTAAAATATTGATATCCTAAGATACTGTATGATATCCTAAGATATTGTATGATATCCTAAGATACTGTATGATATCCTAAGGTACTGTATGCTATCCTAAGATACTGTATGATATCCTAAGATATTGATATCCTAAGATATTGATATCCTAAGATAACGATATCCTAAGATGCTGAAAGATATCCTAAAATATTGATATCCTAAGATTCTGTATGATATTCTAAGATATTGTATGATATCCTAAGATACTGTATGATATCCTAAGATACTGTATGATATCCTAAGATATTGATATCCTAAGATAATGATATCCTAATTTACTGATATCCTAAGATATTGATATCCTAAGATGCTGAAATATATCCTAAAATATTGATATCCTAAGATACTGTATGATATCCTAAGATATTGTATGATATCCTAAGATACTGTATGACATCTTAATATATTTAATGATATCCTAAGATATTCATTTCCTGAGATATTAATATCCCAAGATGTTGAACGATATCCTTAATAGGCATGACTATAGTCTTAATAGTCATGACAATAGTCTTAATTGTCATGACTACAGTCTTAATAGTCATGACTATAGTCTTAATAGTCATAACTATAGTCATGACCATTAAGCTATAGTCATGACTATTAAGACTATAGTCATGACCATTGAGAAAATAGTCACGATTATTAAGACTATACTCGTAACTATTAAGACTATAGTCATGACTATTAAGACTATAGCCATGTCTATTAAGACTATAGTCATGACTTTTGAGAAAGTAGTCACGACTATTAAGACTCTAGTCATGACTATTAAGACTATAGTCATGACTATTAAGACTATATTCACGACTATTAAGACTATAGTCATGACTATTAAGACTATAGTCATGGCTATTAAGACTATAGTAATGACTATTAAGACTATAGTCATGACTATTAAGACTATAGTCATGACTATTAAGACTACCGGGTTTCCCCAAAAAAACTTGCGCTGTTTGATTTCATGTATAAAAGCTATTACACTCAAATAGGTTTTATTGTATTGAAAAAGGCTAACTTAAATTTTGATATACAGCCCTAAAAATTTCATGTAATATTACATGAAATACAAACGTTTGAGTGCGACGCACGCTTTAAAAATGAGTAA
Organism: Paramuricea clavata; assembly: GCA_902702795.2. Classification (NCBI taxonomy): domain Eukaryota; kingdom Metazoa; phylum Cnidaria; class Anthozoa; order Malacalcyonacea; family Plexauridae; genus Paramuricea; species Paramuricea clavata. The sequence goes on from CACRXK020015602.1 coordinate 6,875, forward strand.
AAAAATCGAGAAACATGGCTGTCTCAAATTTATATGAAAACAAGTTGCCATTTTCCACAAAAATTAACAATTTCAATTTCAGCATTTCAACTCAACTTTAATTTTGGGTAATGTCCTAGTATAAGTTAACCTTTCGTGTTTCTTGGGAAGCGAAATAAGCATGAAACATTTAAAAACGTTCGAAAGCATATTTGACGTCCTTTGAGAGTTCGTATTATAAAGTTGGTCGTCGTTCGCCTTTCGAATATGCTTCGATTAAAAAAATATCAAAGAGTATGAGTTTTATGGTTTCCGCGCAAGATATTGTATACGTGGAAGGAGACATACATTCTATTATAATTGAATAAATGTTCATCCAACAATTATGTTTTTCATTCGTTCTTTTGGGCACAATAAAACTATATAATCATGCAATTTTAACCAAACAATATTAAATAGGCAATTTTATTCGAATTTTTAACATTGTCAAATATGCTTATTCGATTTAAAACATTGATAGCTCAGTAACTATTGCACGGATATTCAAGTGTTATATATCAAAATCTAAGTAAGCCCTTTCTGAATACAATATAACTTATTTGAGTGCAATAGCTTTTATAGTTTGTATGTTATATTTAATCAAACAGCGCAAGTTTTTTTGGGACACCCGATATAGTCATGACTATTAAGACTATATTCATGACTATTAAGACTATAGTCATGACTATTCATTATCTAGAGTGGCTCCGAGCTATTGAGAAATCATGCAGTATCTTAATTAGGATGTCGTACAGCATCGTAGCATATCAATATCTTAGGATATCGTTCAGTATCTTAGGATATTAATATCTCACGATATGAATATCTTAGGATATCATACAAAATCTTAAGATGTCATACAGTATCTTAGGATGTCATACATCATCTTAGGATATCATACCGTATCTTAGGATATCATACAGTATCTTGGGATATCATATAGTATCATAGGGTATCATACAGTATCTCAGAAAATATACCATACAGTATCTTAGGATATCATACAATATCTTAGGATATCATGCAGCATCTTAGGATATCAATATCTTAGGATATCGTTCAGTATCTTAGGATATCAATATCTTAGGATATCATACAGTATCTTAGGATATCATTATTTTAGGATATGAAGATCTTAGGATATCAATATCTCAGGATGTCAATATCTTAGGGTATCACTATCTTAGGATATCATACAATATATTACATAATATCATGCGGTATATTAGGATATCACACAGTATCTTAGAATATCAATATCTCGGATGATGAAAGCAGCCACAATGATGAAAGCAGCCACGATGACGAATCGGATAGTGCAACGTCTCAAACAAGTGACGAATATATTAGAAGCATAACTGTGTAAAACATTTCGAAGAAATAAATGTATTTTAAAAGTGACATCTTGTGCAAACTTTTGCCTGCAAAGCCACGTGCTCAATTGTGAGTTAATAAATAATCCTTTCTATCCATAATAAGCACTTAAGAGATTAAAATTTTGCTTGTAATCCATTAATGACTGTTAATGACTTTGGCAGTATGTGTTTTTGAGAGCCACAAACGAAAAAATTACGATATATCTTGCATATAATCTGTAATAACGCTCTGTTCGTTACTATTTTTTTTCCTGTCTCAAGCTGGCTGGGTGAAGTAAAAAAAATTGTATATATCCAAACGGGGTGGGCGGGTTAATAACTTTTTAATGGCTTTGTATTATGCAAATATCGACCATAACAACGGCGTTGACAACGATTTTAACTTGGGCTTAGCAACTGCTTAGTTCTTTTTTAAAAAAATTCATATATATATCTGGATTTTTGTTAATGCTTGTTTATTAATAGTCCTAAACATGTTGAATACATCCCCAGAAAAAACCAAGGATGGCCCTATAGTAGTCTAAGATAATATAATAAAACATTGTAATACGATGATTTCAAATACACCTTTTATTCTGTTTCTACTGTCGTTTATGATTTTGGGGAATTTGGAATAAACGGGATATTCTCTGCAGAATTCCCCTCCCCGGAATCTTTACAAATTCCTATAAGTCAGGAATTTTCGTAATTCACAATTCTCACTACGCATGCGTATAACTACAGTATCTACGTCCCACAAGCATTACAACAACTTTAGTAGAATATATATCGAGAACGTGTTAAAATTCACTCAGTTTGTTAGAAGGAATATAATATGTGGGTATATATATATATATATATATATATATATATATATATATATATATATATATATATATATATATATATATATATATATATATATATATATATATATATATATATATATAGCAAAGTATTAAACTGTAAAAGTTTTCTTAAAATGTTACTAGTAATCATTGGTCCACACTCTTTAAATACTTTACAAGCGCGTGTAATTGATGTAAAATTATACTTTGACGACGTTACAGGTGGATCACGTGATCCACCCGGTCCAGAACCATTCTTCCTTATACTACTATCCGGCTTCACACAAAGTCGGGATGATTTTGAAGAATGAAGCAGGTATTAAGGTATACCATTCCAGTGAAAACAAATTGTTTCGAGCTCTTTGCACAAATAAGGACAACGTTAATGAATCTCAGAAACCTGGTGTGTACCGCATTCCTTGTGAATATGGCCTGGTTTACGTTGGCGAATCTGGTCGAAATAAGACGAATTGCGAGAAAGCCGAGCAAGATAAATCTGCTGTGGGTAAATATACTTGGGCTTGACCATCGTATAAAATTGGACGAAGCGACCATTTTGGCGATGGATAGTCATATGTTCCCTCGCAAAATGAGAGAGTCAATTGAAATCGAGAAGCACAATACTATAGATCAGGAGGGAAAGTTAATTTTTCTTGTCTTGGATGCGCGCACGTTAATTAAAATCACTTCACTACGTTTGAAATGGCGTGGTTGATGTACCATTTAATTAAATTTCAAACGACGCGAGCCAACAGATCACGACACTTTGGTATATAAAAGGGCGAGTGAATGGAACAAGTCACATATTATTAACACTGATGAAGATCTGGGGTTACGGATCGAAAGCTTTGCAGTAATAAATTTACGTGCTGTTTCCACAAACAATGGTGTTATAATATAGATGATATTTAGAATATATTGTAGTCATGCATTTTACTCGCCGTGGCATATCAAATGTAACTAAATTTGTCAGACAGGGGCGGACCGGTATGAATATAGAAATTGTAGCGATGCTGTTTACAAGGCAGTTATGCTCACTCTGGACGAAATCGTGATAAAAACTGATGTAATATTAAATTTTATGAAATGAAACGCGTCATTATGCCAGTTAAAAGAAACTTTATATTTTACGTCGGTGTACTGATGTTTGCCTTTGACTCACTCTGCGATGACTCGCTATTTGCCAACTCGTAACTCGCGAGTGACTTGCCATTCTCATACTCGTAACTTGCGAGTGAATCGCCAATTTCGCGTAATAACGGGAGTCCAAGCTCAAAATGGACAGTTTAGTCCGTATCTAAACTTGCTTTCAGGATCTATCACCTTCGTTTCAACCAGATTCACCTTCTCCATTATCAAGCATTTCATCAACTGACCTGTCTGTAGAAGAAGTTTGCCAGTCCTTGCAGAACTTAGATCCGTCAAAGGCTCATGGTCCTGACGGGTTTCCTTCGCGAATTCTAAAAGAATGTGCCTTCTAAGTAGCTCCATCACTTCATCACCTATTTACTAAGTCGCTCCACTTATCGCAGGTTCCAGCCGAGTGGAAGTTAGCCAACATCGTTCTTCTACACAAGAAAGAACAAAAAGAACATGTGGAAAATTAATTTCATTGCTATCAATCATAAGGAAGATCCTTGAAATATGTGTCCTCAATCATGTATCCTACCATATTCAGTCCAACATTAATTCGGCGCAGAACGGTTTCGTTAACGGGAAAACAAGCACAGCTCAGTTATTATCAATATTAAATATTATTGGAAAAAACTTGGATAAAAGATTACAAACTGATGTTGTTTTTATGGATATTGCTAAAGCTTCCGATACCGTTGACCACTCCAAACTGTTGCAAAAGCGGCAGGAATTCGGTTTCTCTTGTTTTCTCCTCCTGTGGTTTAAGAACTATTTATCCGGACACTTCCAACGGATAACTGTTCACGGTGCTACGTCGAGCACTTTATCCATTACATCTGGGGTTCCACAAGGATCGTTAATGGGTCTTTTTGTCTTCTCAGAGTGACTTACCTAGCTACGTATCATCCTCTACTGGGGTCGGACTGTTTGCTGACGACACCAAGCTGTATCGTTGCATAAAGAATCCTCTGATGCCTTGGTCTTGCAAGAGGATATCCAAGGTCTTCGATGTTGGTCAAATGAAAACCACCTTAATTTCAATCAATCCAAGTGCAAGGTACTTACTATAACCAGAGAAACATCGCCTTTGGTTTCTCCATACAGTCTTGCCGGTGACCTGTTGTCCTTTTCTGATGCTGAGGTTGACCTGGGTATAACTATCACTCCCAAAACAATCAAGTGAGCAAGGTGAAGTCCAAAGCTAACAAATTGCTTGGATTAATTTGGCGGTCTACCTTGCAGATGGCTGACATCAAGGCGAGAAAGTAACCGTACGTACAGCTCGTTCAAAGCAATCTTACGTACGCATCCCAAGTATGGTGTCCACAGTCCGTACAGTTAATTGAAAATATCGAGAAGGTGCAGAGAAGAGCAACCGAATTTATTCTTAATCTTGGGTTTGTCACCAACATACCGTATCCAACAAGACTACATAATCTAGATCTATATTACCCAAAGCTTACTGGCACGAATACCTGGACATATTCCTACTCTATAAACTTATCAACAATTATACATATGTTCATGATGACAGTGCTCGACCTGCTATATCAGGATCAGGAATCACAAGAAGTGAAACTATAATGACAATCGAATTAAATTCATAATACCTTATGCCAAAACTGTCACGTTCCAGTCCTCGTATTTTAATAGAGCTTGTAAAACCTGGAACATCCCAAGTTATAACCTTCGAGACAGAAACATTGTTTTTTATGCTTTTAAATCAGGACAGAAATAGCATTATAAGAACGCTCTATCGAACACGTACAACTGTGATGATCCTCGAACGTGAAAATCTGTCTGTGTTAAATGTAAAAGTGCTAGATCCCTTGATGGTGTTTAAACCGTTGTTAG
>CACRXK020015603.1:0-12083 GCA_902702795.2 Paramuricea clavata
AACCTGGGTCGGTTGTAAGAACGTATAGCACTATCAACTGGATAGTGATTTTTGCAATCGTATTAAAAATGCTCATAAAGCTTAATTGCGCTTTTTAACTATGGATCTCGCAATTAATAAAAAGAAACTCCAATAGGCAATTTGCCTGTTAGACTAATTTTTGATATTCTAGAAAAGAACTTATTATAATTAGAAACATTGCAAAATTTGGTTACGAAATGTTGTAAAATATACGGAAAATACAGCCTTGCGAAGTTTGCATAATTTGTGTATGTTTGTATATCACGTGCGGAAACTGTTACCATTTTTGAGCCGAAAATGGTCACAAATTCAGAACGTAATACAGTAGGTTTAACTAATTTCGACAAACGAAATCATTATCCACCATCCACTGTGAACTAAAACAGAAGTACATCCATAAAAATTTCCACGTTTTCATAACATGTGCAAGGTTTACTGAACGAACATGCCTCATTAGCTCAGGGGTTAGAGCACTGGTCTAGTAAACCAGGGGTCCAGAGTTCAAATCTCTGATGAGGCTACTTTTCCTATTTATGAAGCGAACTGGATAAAGAAGTTCGTTCTTTAAGTTTTGCAACGTTTTACACTTCGATTTACACAATGAGAGATTCGAACACAACGTTTTACACAATGAGAGATTCGAACTCACAACCTTCAGTTTACGAGACTACTGCTCTACCCTTGAGCTAATGAGGCACAACTTTCAGCAGCCGTCCCTTGATTGTGAAGATTTATTAAGGTTGATTGGTTGCGGTCTCAACTGTGCCAAAGCACGTGCAAGAAATTTAATTTGCTGTAATATAAGTCCCTTATTTCTGTACTCCCCCCGCTTATAATTTGCAATACATTTCTTATTATAGACTTATATTCCACAAATTCTGATAACGTGGGTAGCCAACTCTACGTAGAATTAATAAGCCAAAATTCCGTGAACCACATCAAAACCTGTTGTGGAAGTTTAAAATTGAGAAGGCTAGGTTAGTCGAAACAGAAAATAATATAAAGTTCTGGGGTTGGTTGTACGAAGGTTGGATAGCGCTATCCACTGGATAGTGATTTTTTTCAACCTTTGTAAAATGCTTGAAAAACTGTGAAACTACGGATATAGACGACACAAGAAGTATAAAAAACATTTAACGTATAAATACTAAACTTTAATACGAGTTATACCAGTCAACGACTGACTTAACAAAGCTTGGAAAAGTCACTATCCGGTTGGATAGTGATTTTCCAAAATCACCTGAAACCTGGTGCTGTACAAACATATACAACATTTGCAAACTTTGCTAGGCTATATTTTCCAAGCTCTAATACATTTAGCAGCCAAAATTTTGCATTTTTATTATTTTCATTATGTTCCTTTTAGCTGTGGTGTTTTATTCCCTTCTCTTTACTTAGATTAAAATTTAGTCTAACCTACAAATTGTCTATTTATGAATACTAAAGTTTAATCCAGGTTATACCAATCGAAGAACAATTTTAAAAACTTGAAAAATCACTGTCCAGTTGATAGCGCTATTCGGTCTTCGTACAGCCAGCGCCAGTAGATAAAGAAAGTAAGAAACCTGGTGCGAAACAAACACAAACGAGATCTGGTGTAGTATCATGGCCAGAAATTGCGGACATGGATTCTGAGCATGTGCGAATTGTGACAAACAAAATAGCGGAATCGTTATATATAAATCACTAGGAGTGGCGCGGTCTTTTTTTATTTAAACTTGTTGAGTAATAGCTATGTCATTTGCAGGCTTCGCAATAATATAAACTATACCGGGATCGTAAAACAGAAAAGTTAATTTCGCATCGAAATCTTACCTAGTACATCGGCGTATAATAAAGTATAGTAAAACTTGATAAAATCGTTGAAAACGTACATTTTGCTCTGGCCGCATGTATCCCTTGAACCCTTCATGGAATTTGCAGACTCGCCGCTTCGCGTCGTAAAATATATGTTGTCCCCTGCTTGTCTGCATAATTTCATAGTGATACGAATTTTTTAACTTGTTCCATTTTACGGGACAAATGTTGATATTTTACCCATAAATACCCTGTCCACAGCCCGTAAAACATTGCAAGATGAACGATGTTTCATGAATTGTCGTCCATGTTTGATATCAACAAGAAGCTTAGGAACCAGGCTTTCTTCCAGTGTGGGTTACATCGAGGGATAGCGATGTATACACAAAATATTTGAGATCATTCTGACCCAGGCGAGATCCCGCCTCTTTCTGCCTGGAAGTCATCAAGGCGAGTTACTCGGCTGCATCATGTAAACAGTCACCCGGGATTACTATTAGTTCCCATTATGGCCGGGATCTCGCCGTTGCTGAGTAACTCGATCGCCTTGTAGGGTAACTCGCCTCCATATAAACAGGCCGGCTAAGATAGCTTTTGTACAGTTGATATTGGAGCTATATACATATTGCGATTTAGGGTTAATAATGCTGAGCACAGTGAAAATGGGTTATCATCCACTATCATCCCAAGTATAACAAGCACTAACTTGAATTACTATTGGAAATTAAACGGTTCGGGAAGTATTGACGAAATATCGCACGCGTTACTCGGTTCTGATTGGTTCAAATCTGTGTCGATTGAACATTAATCAGCATTAATTAGCCTTTCTCACGATGACGAATATCCGCCATTTTTGGGTGGCACCTAATTCTCGTTAATTAACCAATGCAGACAATTAAAACAATGTGAAAAGCAATTTTTCAAAATAAGCTAACCATTTACAAAGCAAATGTATCATCATTCATAAAAAAAAATATGAAAAGTCGCTGTTATGTGGACTTATCTCGCGGACAGACGGCTGAAAAGCCACCCAAAAATGGCGGCGCGAGAAAGGCTAATTGGATTAATTTAATCGGAACGCTTCCGAGCTTCGGCTGGAATATTGCACTCCCATGCATGCATACATACATGCATATGTGAGTGCAGAAATGTTAAAAAAAAATTAAATAAACAACGTGAAAATTTATAATTTCTGAGCTTTTGTTATATGCGGTAAGCTCTTATTTATCTTCAAGTATACGTAATATACAGAAGGAAAAAATGAAATGAAAATTATTCACATATTCACAGGTAGGAATTGAAAGTTAGATGTCAGAAAACTACTGTCTCTTGAAATTGATCACAAAAGAGCTAATGCATGTGTCTTGTTATTGATTGCTTGTAAAATTGACAAAAAATTATTATATTAATAGGAAATTACACTTGCTCTCGAAGTATTATTCAGAAACTCATTAAAAATTAATGAGGAAAACACAAAGAAAAATCATATTCGTGTCGTATCTTTATATGTGGTAGAGATTTCCCTTGATTTACATAAAACTTTATCTTTGATTTTCTCGACTTACTCAACGTATGTTTTGAAAATTACTTGTCAATGAACTTACTAGATCGATCGTTTTTGAAGCAATTTAAAACATTCGGCGTGTTTTATCAGATCTTAAGACCTCGGCTTCGCCTCGTATCTTTATATCTGATAAAACACTGCTGCTCATGTTTTAAATAGTACATACAATATCACACTTACGTTTGGCGAAATATTTATATAAACATTTCGCCAAACACACGCATGCATGATTCTTCACTACTACGTCAGAACAGTTGCAGTTTTCTATTTTGATTTTCAATTCATTCCAGTGAAAACAGTGAATAATTTCTATTTCTTCTTCATCTTCTTTACTTGAAAAAATTTACGTTTATTTCAATTTTGTGTTTGATTTTCTGCACTCATATGGGCGTCCGCAATTCCCGTGTGTGAAAAAGCATGCCAATTATAGTGTTTAATCGGCACAGTCTTTAACCAATCAGCATCGAATAAATTGACTATAAAAATGATATTAAAATAACATACCTTTTGTTGTGCCCAGTTCCACGCTTTAGTCACACCTTCAACATCAGTTGCGTACTCTTGAATCGTTTTCAACATGTCGCCACGAAGTTCGTCTTCAACCTGTAATTGATGAACGAAAATTGTACAATTAATATGAAAAAGCAGCTGGAGAAATAAAAATGAGTAGAAGCAGAAATTTTAACCTAAATTCTGCACAAATTATTCATTTCGCAATCAATATGTGCGGTTCTAAAATATAAAATATACATGCCATGCTCATACGATATCTGAGTTTTTCGTTTTAGTGTTTTTTTTTTCATTTTGTGCTCGCCAGAAAATGCAGAAAAATATAGTAACATATCTTCAAAATATAAAGTACTCCCTTAGACCGATTCTTTTTCTCTATAAATCAGGAACGTTTATTGCAACGTTTTAATACATTTTAGTAATACATTTTCTGTGTTGAAGTTCGTATTCAGGTAAAATCCATTTACAAAACATCTTTCTTTACCTACGAAATCCTGTATAGTAGTGATATATGTATACTAAAACTGTCTGTACCAGTGTGGTTAGTACCAATGTGAAAATGCTGTGCTGAGTGGTTATTAATATTACTACCTTAAAAAATAAGCAGAAACTCGACGTAAACTCGACGTTTCGAACGAAGGCCCTTCGTCAAGAGTTTGTAGCCAAACTCTTGGCTACTAACTCTTAACGAAGGGCCTTCGCTCGAAACGTCGAGTTTCTGCTTATTAGTAGTGAAGACGTTATAATCATTCATAATCCAGTGATTCATATGTCCCGAGACGGACTGGCCGCCCGCTGTTTGGAAGATTCAAATTTCTGAAGATTTAGTAATAGTAGCTAGATAAGACAAGCGTTGAAGATACGATGGCAGCCATGTATCACGCAGGATTTCTGCGCATGTGTATGTGTATACTGTACGTTATCAAATTTCCATGGTCAACACACGTGTCAGTGAGTGATTGTTTGTTATCTTTTTTCTTTTTCAAACATAAAGACCAGAGTGGGGGTAGTTTTTATATAATTTATTCAGAGTCTATGACGTTGGCTAGCTTTAGTAGTGAAGATGGATTTTCAGATGCACTGGGCCCTTTTTATCATTACTAAAAAGGCGCAACCTCGTTGCGTTGCCTGTTTCTGATATTCTCTCACTTTCTGGATATTCCACCTTATCAGTAAAGGTCAGCAGCACACGATGACCGTAATTAATGTACACATAATTGCATGGGAGAAGAGGCGCCCTCACAGTTAATGTACTTTAAACTGTCCCAGCAGATGTGATCCATATAGGTATTAGTATGGTTTCGAGTGCAATTTGGGAAAAACATGCGCCAGTGAGTTTTTCAAAAGACGATCAAAATTGCATGAGTCCGAAGAACGAGTGCATTTCGAAGTCTATAAAAATTCACGAGTGTATGTTTTCCAAATTCCATGAAAAACCGTATTATTACTGATTAATAATAGCTTTGTCACTCGGAATGTTTAGGCTTTTTATTATTTTTACTTTTTGCACTGTATTTCATTTTTTTGCACTGCATTTCACTTTTTGCACTGTATTTCGAAAAAATTGCACTGGTCCCACCCAATCAAAAATGGAAAATTTTATCATGCATATTATTAGTTAAAAAATGCCTTGAACCATTATGTAGTGTACTGTACCTATTGAAATTTTAGTAAGCAGTACTACCTTTTGTCTATATAACATTCCCAAGATGACAGCCACAATTTGCACGATAACAATGATCACCAAGACAGAAAAGAACTGCAAAATAGTTAGTTGCATAATAATAATATACTGTAGTTTTCTTAAGGTATAAAAAACATCATAGTTTCGCGGCGATTAGAAATACAATAATGTAGTCTTATTTTTCACCTTGCTCGGTTTCCGTTGTTCTTGTCGGGGAATATATTCAATATAATATTCTCCTTTAATCAATTTCCGTTTAATAATCCCCTCTAATATTCACCTGCAATTAATAATCCCCTCTAATATTCACTTGCAATGTCTTTGCAGCACAAAAAATGAGAAAAAACAACATCGCGAAGGCAATATAGCATTAAGAATTATTTCTTTTCTGACTCATTAACGCGACCTCGCAGTGTGAAAAATAAGTACGTTATTTTGAGGCACCTCGGGGATATGTGAATACAACAATTCTATGAATATAAGTCTTTTTTGGACTTTGCATGCATGCATGCATGCATGCATGTGGATATGCTCATACGTGTAATTAGCTTGCTCAGAAGCATGCATTTTGACTCTTCTCACCATCTGACATGCGCATGCACTGACAAATTGGTAAGCGCTTAATTTATGCCGGTCAGAAAAGTTATTACAAAAACAGCGGGTGCATCCAAATGCCCAATTTATAAGATACCATGTTTTGGTGTTAAAACATTCAGGAATGCGACTACTTGCATTCTAACCTAGTGAAATAGATATTTTATGGATGGCTACATTTGATTAATTTGCGAGAACTTGTAAATTATAGGTTAACATTTTAGCAAATATGTGCATTTATAAAGAAGATGCTTCTGTGCATAGTTTTGGACAAAATGGTGAAATTCAGTGGCGTAGTCAGCCCGACAATTTAGTCATGCTGTGCAAATTCAAAATTTTATCATTATTAATTTCTTTAGAAATTGATTGTTTTCACAGTCAATGACTGACACGAAAATATCTGCATAGCGGGACTAAATCGTCGGGCTGGCTACGCTGCTGGTGAAATTAGCTACATTACTCCCTTTATCTTTCCGTGTCAGGGGCGTAGAAAGCGGGTAAAAGTTAGGGGGGGGGGCGATTGTTGAGAACTTGGAGTCTCCATATCGTCGGAAATGGTATTTTCAGGGTCTTCTCTGCCACTTTCGTTAAGCCCTTTCAAATTCTGTCGTTATGATTTGTAAGCTGCCCGTGAGCCAGGATGGATGACTAATATTACAGTAACTTGCTGATAATCAATGTAATGGAACTCGCACTTATATGTCATACTTATATACTCGTAAAAAATGTTGTTATTAAAAATAGCAATAAACAATTGCAGGTACATTATTAATATGATACATACGGTTTCAAATACTTCCAGTTTCGAGAAATCAAGCTATCCCGTCGACATAAAATATTGGGTGGAGATCGAGCGAGGCCCCCTGGCTCCACTGCTTCCTACGCCCCTGTTTCTGGTTGATTAAGCCTTCTTTCATAGCCGACCATTGTACTAAAAAAAGTGCAAGATGAACCGAACTTACTATCCACAACAAAACTGAATTTCGTTTAAACGCTCCGACGACGCCAACAATCGCGATGACTGCAGTCACGGCACCAACAACAATGAGCAATATAGCTCCAGAAAGTCCCGTATCTGAATCAGCAATGGCGACATAATCTCCCTTTTCTACTTGGACCCAGATACCCAGACCAAGCAGGGCTAACCCACCAAGCTGAAAATGTAAATACATTAAAATATATTCATGAATTTATGACTGATGATAGTGAGGTTCAGATTTGACTTCCACTACCGCTACAGCTGCTATTAACCACCAACCAATCAAGTGTGTTTGATATATCTGATTAGCCTTGACCCGATGCGTACTAAGCCAGTGAGAGGTAATGATAGCGGAAGTGGAGCTCAAATCTGAACGGCGGATATTCATTTGTCCGACAGACATCGGTTGACTGGAAATTTTTACCAACACGGAAGAGTCGAGTTGAGTCTATACTCTACTCTACTCTACTCCACTTATACAGTGGTTTCTGGATAAAATAACAATTAAAATCTCAGTGAGGTGACTAGTTATGTAATTTATTGTAAAAAGGAAAAATTTACCAGAAAGAATATATTCACACCAATAAGCGACAATCGTATGCAGTTACCACTACCCATTCTATGAAAACACAAATTTTATAAGGTGTATTAAAAGATTGTAGTAGAGATAAGAAACATTTTAAGTAAGAAGAGTAATTCATGGCTCAAATGTACAAAGTGTTCACAAATTCGGTAAGCCAAAAACGCGAAGAATTAAAAGTGTATTTAATGAGTTAAAAGGGAAAATAAATCAGAATTAAAAGTGAATTAAAATATGGCCATATATTAAAAGTCAATTGAATGAATCAAAGTGTAGCAAGTGGCGGAGCTAGCCATGGCAACTGGTCATGCTATACTAATAACCCAGCATCTAAAGGGTTAAACACAATAAATTTCTAAAGGTTTGAATAATGCAAGTCATTAAAAATTTGCACTGAGTGAGTAAAGCCATACCGTGGAGGTGCCACAAGAGGGACACGCCCCCACGCCCAACTATCTTCCAGGTCAGTATTACAATTCGTTCAAATTGGATGGGTTGGAGTGCGTTCGTGACATACATTCATATTGGGTAAATTACTTTGACTCATGCAGAAGAGTGTTCACTACATCAAACTACACTAGAAGGTTCTTTCATCTGCACGCCCTTTTAAGTTCCTACTAGTCTTGCCGTCTAGCCGGCGATATGAAACTGTTGATCATCGTATATATTTCCGTGTACATGCTATGTAAAATTTATTTAAAGACGCTAGCCTCATCAACAGGTGTTGATTTTCACAAACTATATTAAAATATTTGCAAATATACAAATATACTTAAATTAGGGGTGTCCAATACATGAGTATTAATAGTAATTACTAATTTAGATATTCATTTTGAAGGAATATAGATTGCGCCTTTTTCGCCTCCCGAGAGAGGCGGTTCCAATGTTTTGCCCCACTGCATTTAAAGATTTTTTTTTAGAACGTCCTTCCACACGAATTTTTTATCACTGCACATTTTATGCAAAGTTTAATCGAGCAGAAGCACACCCTGAAAATGTCTGAACACACCCCTGCAATAATGTATAACCAGAAAACAGGCTACAATTGATATTCCAAATTAACAAAACCAACCATCACTGCACAGCACACAGGATCGTGCAGGGAAATTTTAGTGCCCGGGCAAAATTTATTTTACGGTCCCTCGTGATTTTATCTTCTAACACTATGATTGGGGGGGGGGGGCTGTATTGTTCCCGGGAAAATTTCAATATTTGAGTTCCCAGAAATGGCCAAATCCTGCATTCTGGAAGCCTGTTGACAATTATATATCATTTATATTTTACTGTGATTCTTTATTTGGAGCCCTCTTTACCAGGACTCCAGCATTGCTCCCTCCAACCATCTGGGAGGTATTGACAGCACCTGCAGTTACGACTATCTACGACAGTATAGTTTCATAATATATAATCACGTGTTTGCAGGAAAGGATTTTCTTTTCTTGGCAAATGAAAGGCGGCTTAGGCGTGACAAACCTCTAGAGCAGTTTCAGGGGCATGCACCCACTGAAAATGTTGTAATCTAGCTAGGCTCGCTAAAAGGGCACTGTGATGTGCGGGGACATTCTCTAGAATTTCGAAGATTATACACTTATTACAAAATGTTAAGTATTATTTACTTCATTTTCGAAGCTCGTGATTAAAGAAATCTTTGGTGGGAGACCTTGTTCAATGTTTTGATTAATACGGTCAAGTGGCAAAACGAACTTTTAGTTCAGTTTTTCTGCTCATTGTCTCATTTTCCTATTAATTAACAACTTATCACAGCAAATTTTATCACTGCACATTTTACATTTTATTACTGCACATTTTACTTTTATCGCTGCACAAATTGGTTATCACTGCACACAAAAATTAGGTATGCTCGCTTCTCGGTTTTGGAAGATCTATATCAGTATTACTGTTTCTAAGATTATTTATTTTTGGAGTTTATCAAATGGTTGTTTGCCTCAATTGCCCCAATGTGGAGATCAGTAATCAGAATAAGGCTAAATCTTAATCAGGGCATTGTAGATCATTTGGAGTGTATCCACAGGGATAAAATGCACATAATTAGTCCTGAGATTATCAAGTTGTAATGCTTATATACTTTTCTCTCTATTATGTCTTTCCTGGTCGTATAAAAATGGCGTAAAAATTAAATTCAAAAATCTGAAAAGCCACTGTGGGAACTTATGCCTTTACAATCACGTTCAAGCATGCCCGGAAACGCTTGTTAGTCGCATTTCAAACGCACCTTGAACACTCAACAAAGTCTATTCGCATGACATGGTTCAGCCGTACGTTATGCTGTTTAACCTTGATCAGCGTGACGCCCCGACGTATCGCAAACATTAAAAATTTCGAAAATCTCTTGGCTTTTCAAAGAAGAAGCATATACTTCTTGTTGTACAGTGGTGTAAGAAGTGGGAGCTGTTGTGAACTTGTGGGTGCAATGCAAGTACCATAATAACATAAGTGCGTGCATGGGTTATAGCGCCTCAAATCTTACCATGCACAAACACTTTTATTATGCTCCTGTTCACGTTGGATCAAGAATATTTGTAATTCTTTGGAGTGAAGTGCAATTGTGAGATCAATTTATTGGTTCAAAACAACCACAAATTTGGTTATTTCATACAATGTTTCTGTTGGTTTGATCAAACAATATTCGTCAAAATAAAATACATCTGAGACAACCAATAGACCTTATGCATAATGACGTCACAAGGCTTGATGCCCACAAGGCATGCTGGTCTTGGCAGTCATCGCCCGGGAAAATTTCGATAGTGGCCATTTTGAATTGTTTAATTTTCCCGGGCGATGACTACTAAGACCAGCATTCCTCGCGGGCATCAAGCCTTGTGACGTCATTATACATAAGGTCTATTCAAATTGGCTATTTTAACCAATTTGTTTTTAAGCTACGGATGCACGGGCAATACTTTTCTGGCGATGGCAATGCAATGATGGTAAAATTGTTGCATTGCCGTCGCGAGAAAGAAATTGCTTGTGTATCATGCTCTGCGACGGCAATGCAAAGCTGCGCGCAATCGTTGCCGAAATTTCGAATCATTTGATTTTCGGCAAAGATTGCCGAAAATTGGGAGGTGTGGTCAAGGAAGATCAAGGTTGATGAATGACACTATTCTTGACCAGCCAATGAAAAGCGTTATGAAGACGTATATTGCAGGCGAAATATTGCAGGTATAGCTACCTTGTGTGACAACAACGCAATGCTGTTATCACCCATTGAGTAACCATCGCAGCAAAAATATTGCTCGTGTATCCGAAACTTTACAGTGAATATCAAGCTCCCGTGAAAGACAAAGTGTACATGCAAATTGCATGCACTTTGCCATATACATGCATGTGTGTTATGCAAAACAAGCAGGGTGGCATATAAACCATGATAATCTTTGTTACTTCGTGACACGATTCTATGAGAAAATACGGATTGATAATGAGGCCAGAAATTAAAACTATACACGGAGATGAAAGTTACCTATTAGGATGTTTGGGTTTGTAATCCAAGTTAGAATATATACATTTTAAGACCTAACCAGGAACGACTGCGAAAAATGCTGCTCAAGGTCCTCTGGTAGGAATTGAACCCACGGCCCTGCGATTACGGTGGAGCGCTCTAACAAACTGAGCTACAGAAGCCAGCTGTTGAGCTGTAACCGTAAGTTCATGTATATATAGGTAATCGGGTGTGCGGGTTGTGATAAGGTGGACTTGAATAACTTAGATTCTTGCACTTCACTTGGTGGAATTAATATTAGGATGTTTGGGTTTGTAATCCAAGTGAGAATATATACATTTTAAAATCTAACCATATACATGAACTTACGGTTACAGCTCAACAGCTGGCCTCTGTAGCTCAGTTGGTTAGAGCGCTGCACCTTAATCGCAGGGCCGTGCGTTCAATTCCTACCAGAGGACGTTGTGCTGCATTTTTCGCAGTCGTTCCTGGCTAGGTCTTAAAATGTATATATTCTCACTTGGATTACAAACCCAAATATCCTAATATTAATTCCACCAAGTGAAGTGCAAGAAGAATAGGTTATTTTGAGGCAACGAGGGGATATGTGATTTATTCACCGAGGCGCGCAGCGCCGAGGTGAATAAACACATATCCCCGATGTGCCTCAAAATAACGTACTTATTTTTCACACTGCGAGGTCGCGTTAATGAGTCAGAAAAGAAATAATTCTCAATGCCATATCGCCTTCGCGATGTTGTTTTTTCTCATTTTTTGTGCTGCAAAGACATTGCAGGTGAATATTAGAGGGGATTATTAATTGCAGGTGAATATTAGAGGGGATTGGTAAACGGAAATTGATTAGAGGGGAATATTGAACATATTCCCCGACAA